>JAKSZT010054523.1:8134501-8310483 GCA_026826555.1 Tolypeutes matacus | reverse complement strand
CCCCCCCCCCCCCCCCCCCCCCCCCCCCCCCCCCCCCGGCCGGGCAGGGAATAAAATAAATGTTAAAAAAAAAATTGCAGCAAGAACCTGCCACCTTACACTTGCCTAGAAGAAACTTTCTAGGAAACCTACTTCCTCTCTGAAAACCATTTCCCCTTGGTTGGGAGGCCCTGGGCTCCTCAGCGGCAATCCTTTCGGCAGTTGTCTCACTAACTTATTATCTTGTGTACTCTCTTGCCATTTTTCACTTGCTTTCTTTAGGATATTCCCCTGGCCATTATCAGGCAAATGAATATATTCTAGTCAAAGACAACTTTGTTAAGCTTAGGATTTCATTTTTCCAAGCCAATTCAATTAAATTCAATAAACCTATTTTCAAGGGACCAGAACGGGAGATTCCAGGGTTCAAAAGCTTGAAACATGCTTCAGCTTGAAACTTTCAAGCATACCTTGAAACTTTGCAGAAAAAATGGAAAGCCAGTCTCATTGTTTTCTAAACTGCTTCCATGCAAACACAGGTTCTGATTATTCCACAACTTGTAAAGACACGTGGCTCTTGGAGCTGTAACTGAAGCCCTAGGGCCATTTTAAACAGGGAGGGCTGTGAATTATTTCAGATATGTAATACTATCTGTGACAGTTTGAGATTTTTGTGACTGTAAACTAATCTATTCTTCTGGGTGAGATACTCTTTGATTATATTGGATTCAGTTGAGGGGCTCTTCATTAAATTACCTGTTAAGATTAGGGCTTTGATTCGACCATATCACACATCAATAAGGCGTGACTCAGGTTGAGTTCCTGCCCCTTTGGTGGGCTGATATAAATGGACACTCACTCAAGAAGACATGGGAAGAGAGAGAGCTCTGTCATTTTTGATCCTGGAGCCCCAGAAAGAGATGAGCCATTCACCTGATATGCCAGCCTGCAGCTGAGAGAGAAGAAGTCCAGAGGGGAAGCCTGAACCCTTGCAGAGATCAGTCACCATCTTGCTTCAACACGTGGCAACTGACTTTGGTGAGAAAACAACCTTGAGTTGAACTCTTTATGGCCTTGTAACTGTAAGCTTTTACCCCAAATAAAAACCCTTTATAAAAGCCAACAGATTTCTGGTACTTTGCATTGGCACCCCTTTGGAATTTATTATAATAACCTATCCAAATGCACTTCCAGTGAACTCATCAGTTGATCTGAGAATTTTACTTTTAAATCCAGAAACTTAATAGTGAACCACCACATACATGCCAACAAAATACCCAAGTGTCAAGAAGAGGGTCAGGAAAGCCACGCACCTCCTGGAGCCTGGCTCGGCCCCGTCCTGCGCTCGGCTCCTCTGCTACACCAGCGTCCACGTGCGGCCGAGCTACTCTGCTCTGCTGGAGGATGGCTCTAGGGGCCTTGGCCAGGACTTTGGAACAGCCGCTTCTTCTCAGTCCTGGGCACTTCCTTGGTCCCCAAAGGGCTGAGTAGCTTCCGTTTTCTGGTTCAGACACCAATGTCTCTTCAACATCTATGGACTGACCATTCTAAATGTACACCCCAAACCAAAATAAAATAAAGCAAAATAATCATGCTATATACCGCCACAATGAAAACCGTTACACAGAAAATCATCAAGTCCAAAGTAAGGACCTTGCTTAATTATTTCTTCTTTGCATAATCAAGACATATTAACTACAATCAATGTGTGTGAAACTTTCTCAACAAAGTGCTCCTTGAGGACTCTGGATGATTGTTAGCCAGCCAGTAAGTCTCTGGGCTGGTACACTGCAACCCTGGTGTGTTACCAAAATGAAACCAGAAACTTCTCTGATGTCACTTTCATCTTGAAAAATAGACCCAAATTTTGCATTCTAATTCCCAACTTATCCATGGCTTTTTTTTTTTTTTTTTTTTTTTGAGGAACCAGGACTGGGGATTGAACCTGGGAGGGACCTCGTATATGGGGAGCCGGAGCTTAACCACTGAGCCACATCAGCTTCCCTGAGTTGGTTTTTTCATTTGTTTGCTTGCTGTGGTTTTTTTTATTTTTAGGAGGCACGGGGGACCAAACCTGGGACCTCCCATGTGGGAAGCAGGTACTCAACAGCTTGAGCCACATCCACTCCCTACCTATGGCTTTTTTTTTTTTTTTTTTTTAAAGATTTTATTTATTTATTCATTTATCCCCCCCTTGCTGCTTGTGCTCGCTGGGTCAGCCAACCACGCCGTGTGGGCGGGCCTGCCTTCACCAGGAGGCCCCGGGAACCGAACCCAGGGCCTCCATATGGTAAACGGGAGCCCCACTGATTGGGCCACATCCACTCCCTACCTATGGCTTTTTGAACGGGAATCTTGTATCTGACATTTTCTGGCTGTTCCGTCCGCGCCTAATTCCTCCTCTGTAAATAGCAGCGATAATGCACCTCTGCCTCCTGGGACAACTGGTTAGTGAACCAACCCAAGGGAGCGCTAACGTGGTAGCGAGCACCAGCACGTCCTCCCAAAACCGTTGCCATCGTTCTCACTGTGACATAAGAAGAGTCTGCCTCCACAGCTCATGTACAGTGAACGCTTCAGGAGGAATGCCGGGCCCCAGCAGCCTCAGGAAGGGGGAAAACCCAGATGCACGTGTCCTTCTCCACCCCAGCCACTGGAGGGAACAAGCTGGGGACCCCACGGCCTCGCGAGCAATCTGGATGGCCACCACTGCCCAGGGCAGGGAATCAAATATCTAGAAGCTGCTTTTGCTGTGGTGGAGGGTTTCTTTACTGAAGGAACTAGAAAGTGCAGAGGTAGGGTGGCTGTTCAATTTGTCTGAGACAGTCCCTTATCCTTATGAATCACTCTCAAAAATCCTGGTTTGGACGATAAATCATATGGTCACCCTAGTGCAACGTAAGGAAAGTAGCAAGGTTGTTCAGAAGTGGTGAGACGCTCAGAGCCTCCTAAAGAGGGAGCCTAGTCCAGGGTGTGGGTCAGCTTCTCACCCTGGACCTGGGCCTCATTGCCTCTTCTCAGGTAGGACCATCACACCTAGCTCTCAGGGCCTGAGAATTAAGATGAGTTATGTGCTGCTTCTAGACACAGCCTGCCCAAAGAAGCCACGCACTAAGTCTTGTCATTGTTATCCAAGGCTAGAGCTTCAGGGCGACATGATACTTCCGCATCCTAACCCAGGACTGCCCCACAGTCCTGCCACTGCATTGCCCAGGACAAGTCTGTTCTGACCCCAAGGAGCCTGTCTATAAGCCAAAGCGGCCGCCAGCCTCGCCCCTCCTCAGGAACTGCTGCCCCACTGCAGGGAGCACAGAGTGCTCTGGGATATCCAGCAGTTTCCGGAGGCGGTGGCTATCATTTTTCATACCCTACAGTCACTAAAATCACACTGATTCCAATGCTTATTTTTTCCTCTAACACTTCAAAAGCTACAAATGAATATAAACATAATTCCTTAGCACAGACACAGAAGAAATAACAGCAAACAAGTCAAAGGAAGAGGAAGAAGGGACTTTAAAGCAAAGGGTGATGAGGCGCGACTCAGAGACCGGTCATTTGTTAGTGATCCATCGACTGTTTTAAAAATGATTTACCTACTCTATTTATCACACAAATACACATCACACATGTTCAATAACCTAACAGCTCAGTAAATAAATTCTGGTGTGGTAATGCAAACTCCTAGAGACTTGTACCTGCTGTTTTACTGTGAGTTCTGGAAGGGGCAAAACACGGAGAGGACACAGTAAGCAGCACGTTACTGCTGATGCCCCAGGAAGGACCGCCAGGGACTGCCGCCGCGACTCTGACCTTGCCAAGATCCTGTCATGTCAGTGTCCAAGAGGACAAGGTAGTTACAGTTCTCCTGACCAGCTCTCGAGAACCAGGCCTGCATTCCCACTGGATTCACGCATTGAGTCACAGTGATGGGCAGACCGAGCCCTGCCCCACACACGTGTGTTTGGCAGCACAGCAGACCGTGGTGTGGGTTCTCAGATCCCAACTATGAGGCCTTGAGCCTTTGCCTGAGCCCTCCTCAGACACCGAAAGCTTGATTTCAGTTTAATGGGCAGGAAGGGGCGGGAGTAAGGAAACTGTCACGCAGACAGAAATGTTACCTGCAGCCCACAATGGCTTGACTCGGCCTCCGTCGCACACGGGGAGAGGGTCCCTTCCTCATTTAAGGTGGCTGCTGCGGACGACTGCGGGGAGCTCAGGCTGACGGGCCCTTCCTCCCCGCGCCCCCGGGTCGTGCCACCGTCGGCCCTGGCAGGCTCCAGCTGGCCGTGGCCTGGGTGAAGTTTAAAATGCCGGGCCAGTCCCCCCTTTCCTATGTACGACTTTTCACAAGTCTGACACTTAAAAGTTTTGGGCCTCAGGGAGCAGCTTGACAGGTCAAAGAGTACCTCCTTTTCCCTTTGGTCTTCCTCTTCTTCCACACTCAGCTCTGAGTAATCATCAGAATCGGACTGATGCCCGTCGGCCAGATCCTCTGTTTTTATGAATTTATAATCTTTAGCTTTATACTTGGGAGGTCGAGAGATCCGTCCAGAACGGGTTTTCACTTTCAAAGATTTTTTAAGTTTCTCAGTATGTTTCGTATGCAAGTTGGAAATGAACAAATCTGCTGAACTGGACGAAACAGCTGTCCTTGCCGGTGGGTCAGCGGCTGACAAAGGGGCTGCGGCAGCCCGCAGTCCACTGGGAGCCTGGAGGGCCATGACCCTCCTCGCGGGGCCTGGTCTGAGGGCAGGCAGTGGCCCCTGAACGAACACCCGAACAGAAGGCTGCGGCGAGTTACTCAGGAAGCACCGCTGGGGCCCGCTCCGCGGGAGGGGCTGCGCGCCGAGCCCCAACAGGCTGGAATTCCTCCCGGGCAGCTGGCTCAGCCTCGCTGCTTTGGGCTGGATGGCGACCAGTGGAGGCATTGGCCTTTCCTGACCTTTCCTTTCTCCAGATGTTACCTTGACACAAATGGCCTCCAGTTGCTTAAATACAGAAAGAGGAAAATGGGAAAGAGAAAAGAAGCAGTATGCTTATCAAACTTTCTGCAATTCCACTCTCATCTTAAATCTACTATCCAAATTCCTTCTCAAAATTACAAACTTTACCTTCTATATTAAAAAGTATAGTAAAAAGTATACTTAGCTGGTGTTTTTCAAACTCTTCTGACCATAGACCACAGTGATACATTTTACATGGTAATCTAGTATGTATATATGTATACATAAATGAAATAAAAATTTTACAAAATTACAAACCATTTCTATGCAAATGTCCTCTAATATCTGTTCTACATCACTTTAAAAAATACTAGTCATAATCCATTAAATTGATTTCTTATCTCCCAAAGAAGTAATCTCCTTCTTTAAAGTTTTACCACATGTTTATTTGTCTTTCTTAATTCTCTAAATTGGACCCATTTCACTATGTGGGCTCATTAAAAAATTTTAAGTGAAATTCCTAGAAAACCAAAGAGCCATAAAGAGCAATGAAGCCAGGTCCCCACCCCCACCTAAAGACACGCCCTCTGCCTCCTCAGGTAAGCCCTGGGCTGAATGTGGTTACATTTCTCGTGTATTTTTAAATTTTTAATATTTTAATATTTAAACTACATAGGTAGATACCCTAGTACACATGTAGTTTGATTTTGACATGTTTTAAAACTTTATATAAATGATATCATCTCTAACAACTTATTTATTTTTTCCCTTCTGTTTTCTTACTCCCTTTTGCCCGTGAACTTCACCCACACTGAAGTGTGTGCCTCTAGGGGTCTGTTTTCCCTGCAACAGGAGCCCACAGCCCTCACTGAGGGTCAGGTGGTTTCCAGCCCTCTGCTCCCACTGCCTGCTCGGAGCCTGTGTGGTGAGTTTCCTCAGGACACACACCTAGGAATAGGGCTGCTTATCGTCAACCTTTTTCTGTTTTTTTAAAGTATCTAACCAAATTTTAAATGCAGTTTTTGACCCAGAAATTCCACTTCTAGGACTTCATAATAAAACACTCACACAGGCACAAAAGTATATGTACTTGGAGTCTCAAGGCAGCACTATCTGTAATAACAAAATACCCCTCAATGGGAGGGCTGGCTTCAACAACAACAAACTATTTACTAAGCGCTACCAAGTGCCAGAGAAACCGTCCCCCGGTGCCCCCAGCGCCTTCTAGCCAGTCCCCCGGTGCCCCCAGCGCCTTCTAGCCATGTCCCCCGGTGCCCCCAATGCCTTCTAGCCACTGTCCCCCGGCGCCCCCAACGCCTTCTAGCCAGTCCCCCAGTGCCCCCAATGCCTTCTAGCCAGTCCCCCAGTGCCAACGCCTTTTAGCCACTGTCCCTCAGTGCCCCCAATGCTTTCTAGCCATGTCCCCCAGTGCCCCCAATGACTTCTAGCCACTGTCCCCCAGTGCCTTCTGTCTTGGTTCTCTCGCTGTCCCCTCCCTCTGCTCCCCCTACCTGAAACACTACCTCTCCTGTATTTTCAACTTGAACCCACCCTTCCAAATCTCAGTCAGATGCTCCCTGTTCAACAAAATCATTTCTGATCCCCTCAGGCAGAAATAATCTCTCCCTTCTTAAAAATCCATTTAGTTCTTTTTCTCTCCAGCTTTTCAACCTTGTCTAGAAGTTTTCTGGGTGATGTTTCAAACTCCTTAGGGGTAAAGTACACACCTAGTATGCCTTTGTGACCTCCGTGGCACAGCTGGGGCTCAGAGTATCCACTGAACAGGCCACAAAAATACATTATTGTGAATGTATGTAAGTTTTACATCATCCCAATTAGATCAGCCAAGGTATACAATTCTATCATGTCATTTAGCTTCGATGAAGTGTGCTTTCATTTTATGGAAAATGTGTCATTTCTGGAGTCTTTCCCAAGTTGTCACACCAAATCCAAAAAGCCTCACTTGTCAGGGTGTGGTGAGGTGTACACAGGCTCTGGAGGGTAGCCACAAGCAGGGGACCTTGGACACAGTCACTCAAGCTCTCCATGCTGCTTTCTCACCTGCAAATACTAACACAAGAACACTTTTGTATGGCTCCTGAGTACTAAGTGGGCCAGCACACTGCCAGGCTACATAGAGGCTCTGCAAACCGCAGCCAGTGTTACCCTTTCCCTAGGGCTCTGGACAGTTGTCATGCAATCTTGTGACTCCTTGGACTTGTTGCCACACAGCCTACAGAGAAGGCATTTGGTTCTTTAGCAGAGAACACAAGCCAGAAAGCTCAGCCGACCCACCATCTCACCTACAAATAAGGAAACCAAAGTCCAAAGAGGTTGAGTTCCCCAAGGTAGGGGTGTTTGGGCAGAATCACACTCCTCTTCCCACTCTTTAGTAAGAGACAACTCTCCAAGGCTTAATGATCAACTGAGTACAACCCTAAGTTGCCAAAATCACTCAGTTAACAAAAACAATTCTATTCTTTACTCTATGGCAATATCTATGGCAATTTTAGGGTGAGGAGCATTTTGACAACAACCCCAGTGCTGAAAAGGGATGTGATTTTACAGATGTGTGTGAGTTCCGGCTTCTGGTACATCTTTTGGACGTGAGAGACCCATGTTCTAGCAACCAAGAGCTGTGTGACCCAGTGAGTGATCCCACTGGGAATGGATGTTTTGTAGTTTACAGAGTGCTTTCACATATTTCATTCATTTAAAAAGGAGGTCGGGAGAGCCTGCTGGGTGTCAGGCACGTGAGGGCACTGGGGTGGCAAATCAGACACTACCACTCAGAGTCCTGCAGCAAACGGCTTTAACATGCTGAATTCTACAGCGTCCGGGCCTTGGCACCTGCTGTGCCTCCCCCGAACGGTGCTTTACTTTGGTTCCTTTTAATCCGTTCGAGTCCCAGCTCGAGCGCCAGGGCGACCCGGCCCCCCGCTCTACAGCAGCCCCCTCATCGCGCCCAGACCCCGCCTCGCGTCCTTTCACTGTGTTCAAGGCTGGACTCCTGCCCCCGGGACAGTGCCGGGACCCAGGGGAGAGCTCGGAAAGCGCAGAGGAGCGTGGCGGGCACGGAGCAGCCGGGGCAGGGCGGGGACGCAGAGGCGGCGAGAGGGCGCCCCGGCCGAGGGCCCGGCGTGGGCAGCGGCTCCCGGAGCCACGAGTGCCCGGGCAAGCCCCAGGGCTCACGGGCAGGCGAAGGGAGGCGCGGGCCCCGCCTGCCCGGCCGCGCGGCCTCGGCCTGCTGCGGGCCTCAGTTTCCCCACGTCCCTCCCGGAGCCTCACCTGGGGCGGCAGGAGGCGCGGCGGGCGCGGCGGCTCGGCGCCCGGGCCCAGCTGCAGGGCGGCCTGTTGGGCCGCGTCCCGCAGCCGCCGCGCCGCGTCCTGCAGCACGAAGGGCGGCGGCGGCGGCTGCGCCTTCGTCACCTGCTCCAGGACCCGCCGCAGCTGCTCGGGGTCCAGCGGGGCCACGCGCACGCCGCTGCCGCCCCGGCCAGGAGGAGCCGGGCCGCCGCCGCCATCCTCGCTGCTCTCCTCAGCCTCCGGCTCGGCGCCCGCCATGGCGGCCGAGGCGGGGGCTCGAACCCGCGACGCCGAGAGGCGGCGACGCGAATGTGCGTCACCTGGGAAAGGGGCGGGCTACGAGTGCCCCGCCAGCCAAGACACCTCGGGCGGCGGCCGCGCGTGCCACGCCGAGCTCACCGCCTCGCGGGGCCGTCCCGCATCTCCAGAGCCCCCGGCCCGGCACGCGACCCTCTGCTCGGTTGTCCTCAACGTCAGCGCGCGTCGGGCTCCCCGAGGGCCCGTCCGGATACATATCCAGGGAGACTGGGGGGCTTCACCCCTGGGCTTGCATTTTTAACCAGGGCGTCCCCCAACCCCAACTGTTCCAGGTCGACACCCCCAGCAGCCCCCACCCCGGGCTCCCTGGAGGGCGGGGGGTGCGCCCCGTCGGTGCCCGGCCCAGCTCTCCTGACCTCGCCTCTTTACCCCCAGGAGGAAGGGGGCGTCTCCGCCCCCTCCCCGAGCAGCGCAGGGGGCTCCACAAGCGCTTGCCCTCGGGGTGGGCACAGTCGAGGCGGGAGGCGGGGAACGGCCGGTAAGTGGGGGAGGCTGGAGTGCAGGCTGGTGCCCGTGAAGGTTCCGGAAGCCCTGGTTCTGTTGCTCTCCGCTGGGCCGCCACCATCACCGCCATCACCATCACCGTCATCACGCGCCATGCTCCCAGCAGTGCTCTAAGTAGCTAAGGGGGGCCAACTTTGTGGGATTTGTTTGAATTGCTTAGTTCTCTTCCCTCGCTCTCTTTTCTTTTTAGTAAGTTTTGGAAGAAAGCCCTACTCATGCCCTACCCTCAGGACTCAGCTCAAGTATTAACCTCCTGAGAAAGGCCCTCTATGACCTTCTATGAGCCCTGAGCCCTCCTCCGCCCGGACGTGCTGCCCCGTTAGTCCATCTTTCCCGGCCCTCGTTGAGGGAGGCGGGTGCTCAGCGGGCAGCAGCCTCTGCTGGCTGGTACACGCTGTCCCCGCTGGCGACACAGCACCTGCGCGTACTTCTGCGGTGTGACGCCCGGCGTGCCCACGCCCGCCTGTTTTTAGGTGCCAGCAACCCCGGCTTCTGCTTCTCACCCTTCCTAATAACAGTTGCAGCCCTTTGAGGAGCACTTCCACTACAAGCCGAGCACTTGCCAAGGCGTTTACACTGACGGGATGTGGACTTGCGCTGCTACTTATTGAATTCAGAGCTTAAAAAAATATTTGAGAAAATAATGAAAATTTCACTGGAAATTTTTCAAAAAAGGCGGGAGGCCCTGCCGGATCCTGATGTGAAAGGCACTGAGCCTAGAGAACGGCTATAGGTAAACTCAATACCCCTGAGCAGGTACTTGAACCATGACAGAGCAATCCATCCTTCCGCCTGTAAAACGCAGAACTAAGAGGAAGAAATGCCGAACTAAGCTTCCTCTGAAAAGCAAACAGTAGGGAGGGAAGGCTTCCAGATGCTTCTGCCACCAGAAGGCTCACTGGAAACAAGCCCGTGCAGGTGGGGATTTGTGTGCCCCGTTGGCTGATTTGCTCCCTCCCTGAAATGGGTGCTGGCCTGCAGTGGGCTCTCGATAAATATCGGTAGGCTGAATTAATTCCAGACCCGGATTTTCACCGTCAAGAAATCCATGGACAGGCGGGTTAGGGTTAGCCTCCTGTGTGCACGCAGCTCCAGCCCTCGAAAGGCATGTTGTTCAAAAGAGTGTTAGAACCACCCGGGAAATTCCAGATTTAGCTCCCTTCTGCGAATAGAAAGTCCTTAAACCCCTGATTGCTGTTTGTTTCTGCTTCGGAGTAAGTTCAGGCCTAAGACCCTGGGGCCAGAGAGCCGTACCTAAACCTCAGGAGCAGGGAGCATTTCTTATCCCACTACCTTTTATCGGCACTTTTGTGATGGAAGTACCTGCCCTCAAAGAGCTTGTCATTAGTGGACAAAGGGACAAAGAGAAGTAGGCAAAAAATAAAAACACGTTGTGACAAATGGCGTTTTTTATGTTTAAACTAGACTTAGAACAGAGCCTGGCTGAAATTACAGTCTTCGTGCTTCTCGAAAGAGAAAAGTAAGGACAGCCCTCGTGGCCCGTACGGGGATCGAACCCGCGACCTTGGCGTTATTAGCACCACGCTCTAACCAACTGAGCTAACCGGCCGGCTGGTAGCGGCCTCCCCGCCGCTCCCCCTATGGGATATACTGAGCCCGTGCTGGCCCGCGAAGGGGCAGGCGCTCGCTCCCCGAGTCCAGCGCGCAGCTGCGGCCGCCGAGCTCCCCAGCGGCCGGAGGCGGGCGCTGAGACCCAGGGCGCTGGCAGCAGGGAGCGAGCTGCCTGCAGCGCGCCGGAGGCTTTCGCCGGGGAAATGCAAAGTGCAGGAGGGAGGCGTAGCCGTGGAGTGGGAGGACTTTCGAACATTCCAACTCAGTGCTACTTTTATTTAGCTCCAAGAATCCTTGCAGCTCCAGAGCCTTTATCATGATTACATAAAGCTTAGGGGACAAAAAACAACAGAAAGGACAAAAAAAACCACCCACCACGCGATGATAACAACGGCTGCCGGGAACCTGGCCTGCTTCTTGCCGGCTTGTCTCCTTGTACAGGTGTTTTTAATAATACATATTTGGCACCCAATGCAACATTGTTAAAAACAATATACATTTTTATCTTGCTTTTTGTACTTAGTATTCCATCATAACCTCATCCCCAAGTCACTGCAAATGTTATTTTTGAGACAGTTCCACAGTATTTCACTGAGTGATAAACCATAATTTTCTCTCTCCCTCTGTTTTTTTAAATGTCTTTATTTTCCACTCTTTTAACTTTTTAATTATGGAAATTATTGTTACGCACAACACAATTAAAAGTTTCGTAATAACATCTGATACCCAGCCAACAGATTAAATTTCTTAAATGTTGTCCTGTCGCTGGACACCTGGGTAGTTCGCAGTTTTCACTATTAGAGATACAATTGCAGTGACCCAACAACAGCAAGTGTGACGCTATTTCTGTAGGGCGTCATTCACTCAACATCCATGTCCCGAGCATCAGCTACGTGCCAGGTTGCTTCTAAGGGCTGAGCTTGATGGTCAGAGGGAATCACTGACTTTAAAGCTATGACCATGTTAAAGGCTCTTGATACACCACGTGTCCTCCCCTCCATTCTGGGCATTTGTTCTCCGGGAGCATGGTGACAAGGACCAGAAGACAAGGGCATTGGAGAGGGAGCCTGCTGCAGCATGGATCCGAGAGAAAGGAAGGAGGCTGAGGGGGGCTGATATCAGGGAGAAGGGCAGAGGTTGCCTCTGGACGCCAAGGAGGAGAGAAGGGACATCTCACACAGACCCGAGCTCAGGTTCCAGGGTTCCCACTTGTGGCAGTTTGAGATTATTTTAAGAATCCCAGAAAGAGAAAGATTACATTCAGCTGAGGTGTCTGATTAGCTTGCCTGTTAAGATTGAGTCAGGGCTTTGACTCTGGTTGAGTCCCTGACCCCTTGCTGGGTCTGATATGAACAGTCACTCACACAAAAAGACACACAGAGAACTTTGTCATTTTGATCCTGCCATGTGACAGGAAGAAGACTCCAACAGCTAAAGCCCTGGGGAGAGATGGACCATTTGCCTGAGAGCTTACAGCTGACCTTGGGAAGAGAGCAGTGCCTGAGATAGAAAGCCCTTAGAGATAAGCCCTATGCCAGCCTGCAGCTGAGAGAAGCATCAGCATCGGGGAGAAGCTGGGCCCATGGAGCCTCAAGAGGAAGAGGAAGCCCAGAGAGGAAGGCTGAAACCTGGCAGAGATCGCCCACCATCTTGCTTCAACACGTGGCAGCTGACTGTGGTGAGAAAGTACTTCTTATGGTACCTTGAGTTGGACTTTCCATGGCCTTGTAACTGTAAGCTTTTACCCCAAATAAATACCCTTTATAAAAGCCAACACATTTCTGGTACTTTGCATCAGCACCCCTTTGGCGGACTAATACACCACTTCTTAGGCATATGACCTTAGAATGTGTCTCACAGAGGCTCCGTCTCTTTATCTACAAAGTGGGCACAATAATGTCTGCTTTCTTCACCTCCCAGGTTTTAGCATGGGGGTAGAGGTTGAATGAGGGAAAGCATTTTGTAAACTCTCACCTGGTATTGCAAAGGCTGACCTGGCATTACCCTCATTGGAATGGAACAAATCTGGTGGGCTCTTTCGCCAGAAAGTGAGGCAAGGTCCTCCCAGATCTGTCTGCTGCAACCCTGGAACTTCCATCACTTCCCCCCTGCCCAGGACCAGGGGCTGCTCCGCCTTCATCCTAGCTCAGAAACTCACAGGAGTCACTTAGTGAACCTTCAGGTCCCAGGCTAGGCAAAAGAGACCCATTGTGTGCATTTCCTTTTATTCCAGGGTGCTGACCTGAAGTTGGGATGATGTTTTTCAACGCCCTTACTCAGAGAAGGGAACACTCCTCTAGAAATGAGCCTCCCCTCTCTCCTGGATCCCTGGGATACGCTACTCCTCCCAGTCTCTCTTTGAATGCCTTCCAGTGGTAGACTGCATTATTGGACCCAGTTCTTCACCCCTGCCTGTGTCTGCCCTTTGCCATGCGGCTTGTTAGTTTCTCTTCCTAAAGGCCAGTGTACTTCCCCATCCCCTTGACTCTGTGCTTGACCTTTTGACTTGCTTGGGCCAGTTTTGAGTCCAGGCTTTCAGAGATTTCATGTTTTCTACTTGCTCTTTTGTTGCCTTTGCTCTTCAATGAACGAACCATGACCCCGCTAGTCTGTTGGGTGCAGCAGTTTGAGAGACACCTGAAGCAGAGCTGAAGCCAACCTGCAGCTTAGATGTGCCCAGCTCAGGTCCAGCTGAGCTCAGCACAGCAGCCCCAGACGACCAGCAGACATAGAAAGTCTGTGGCTCAATCAGTGGGGCTCCCGTTTACCATATGGGAGGCCCCGGGAACCGAACCCGGGGCCTCCTGGTGAAGGCAGGCCCGCCCGCACGGCGTGGTTAGCTGACCCACCTCTTATTCTCTCACAGCACCCTGTTTGTTTCCTCATTGCCCTTAACACCGTCTCTACTGAGACCCTTACTTGTGTGACTATGTTTTTGTTTTTTTTTTATTTTATTTGAGAAGTTGTGAGTTAACAAACAATACCATAAAGGATTCTCATACATCACCCCACCACCAACACTTTACGTTGTTGTGACACATTTTTACAAATGATGAAAGAACGCCATCCTAGTATTACTGTTCTCTATAGTCCATAGCTTATATCTGGTATATTTTTCTCATAAATGCTCCTGTGTGACTATTATTTAATGCCAATCTCCCTTAAAGGACCATAAGTTCCAAGAGGGCAGGAGTCAGGCCTGTTGAACTTTTTTTTTTTTTTTTAAAGATTTTATTTATTTATTCATCTATCCCCCCCTTGCTGCTTGTGCTCGCTGGGTCAGCTAACCACGCCGTGCGGGCGGGCTTGCCTTCACCAGGAGGCCCCGGGAACCGAACCCAGGGCCTCCCATATGGTAAACGGGAGCCCCACTGATTGAGCCACAGCCGCTTCCAAGACCTGTTGAACTTTTACACCATCCCCAATAAATATTTGTTGAATAACTGAATTGTGAGTCCACCATGTGCCAGGAATTTTAGTGAAATCCTTATAATAACTCTGTGAGATAGGGCCTCTTTCAAGATGACAAAAATTGAGACTTTCCCAAGGTCACAGAGTGGCAGAGCTGGGGCTCAGGTGTGGAGGCAAGTCTGCTGGAGGGAGGAAGGTGGTGGGTAGAAGAGAAAGATTTTGCTTCTTGATGAGAAGAGAGAAAATGAGAAGGATGGCTACTTGCTATGGACGATGTGATAGCTGGAGCTGCAGTGGCCATCTTGCAACTATGTGGCAGTGAGCCCAAGGATGTCTGAGGGCAGGGCCACAGAGCATGGAAACATCTTAGGACCGTGATGACACTGTTGAGATGGTGGCCACCCACCTCCAGACTTCTTATTAAATGAGATTATTGAATGCTTTCAGTTAGGTGATTTGTTACTTGTAGCCTAAAGCATTCTCACTGATTCAACCATCCTTATTCCCAGAGGGTATGGAGAGAGAGATTTCCTTCAAAGGGAGCTAGGGTTATTGCCGTATAATTGTATGTAGGAAGGCCCCCAAACCAAAGCTCATTTTTCAGGGAAGAAAATATTTCCAAAAGCCTCCAGTAGACTCGCCATCTGTTTCACTGACCAGGACCGGGTCACATGGCCACTTTTAGATCAATCACTGGTAAGAAGTAATGAGATTACAGTGACTGATTTAGACCCATCATGATTGTTCTCCTGAAACAAGAGAGGGACCCATGGATGAATCCCACGGTCCAAGGTAGAAGGGTTGAAATTGCTGAGTAGGCACCTGGCTGTACCCTCCTCAAAAGAAGAGGGTCTATATGCAGAAAAAAAAAAAAAAAAAAAAGCAGGAAAGAAGTTCTGAAATGAGCATGTACACACCACAGGGGTCTCTTGGTCTCTGAGGGCCTAACCATGCCATGGCTTTGGGGGCTGCAGGAGCATGAGAAGGGAGCACCAGCTTGTCACACTGTCCATTCTTCCAGTCTAACTCCCCCAATAAACCATTCCAGCCTCCGGGGTATCATCAGGGTCCCCTCTGTTGCAAGCAGCAGAATCCAGATCTAGCTGAATTTAGCAGAACAGATTCTATTGGAAGGATGTCAGGTAGCTCACCTGGCCACCAGGAAGGCTGGAGAAGAAGGTTTAGAAAAGGAGCAGGTACCAGGGGCCAGGAGGACACTTCCTGCCACAGGAGGATAATAGGGAGCCCTCAGTTACTCTGGGCTCATTCTTGAAGTGCTTCTCATAAACTAACTCATCCAGTCTTCATAACAACTCTACCAGGTACCCTCATTTGCAAAGGAGGAAACCGAGGCACAGAGAGGTTAAGAAGTTACCCAAAGTCACAAGCTAGTGACAGAAGTGGGACTCAATGCTGGCAGTGTGCAGAGTGTGGGAATTTAATGTTGAGACACTGCCTCTAAAGACACCGCCGCTGCCGAAAGCTGGCTGCCCCAGCTCACCCTGTCCCACGGCCACTGGCAACACTGACCACTAGAGGCCACAGTTTGACCTGCCCCTGCCACACTGGGCCCTGGACCTGCGCCTGGGAATTGAATGTGCCAGCTCGTTTGGCTAAATATCATTGCATAACAGACCACCCCAAAACTTGTGGCTTGAAAATGACAACTCATTGTTTCTTACAACTGTGTGGGTTGAATGGGAGGCTCCTTCTGCATCACGTGGTGTTTGTTGGCTGGGACATGGCACAACCGGCAGGTCCATTTGGCCGACAGTTGGCCCTGGCTGCTGGCTGAGAGTTTGTCATTGACCTCAGTTCTTCCCCACGGGCCTCTCCACATGGCTGCCGGGGCCTCCTCACAGCAAGGCAGCCAGACTCTGAGAAGGAGCCTTCCGAGGCAGCAGGCCCAGTGAGGGAGCTCTTATCAGGTATCTGCTTGCACCACATTTGCTCGAGTCCCATTGGCCAAGGCTAGCCACCTGGCCACCAGGAGACTGTTCCGCTGGGGCGCTGGCCACAGGCCTGCCTTCAGAAAGACTTGCCCTTAGGTCCTGCTTCCCAGTCCCAGGGGAGTACAAATGGTGAGCTCAGGCCACGTGCCTCCCCCTGCCAACTGCAAGGGGGGCCTGGGAGAGAGGGAGTCAAGTCTGAGTTTCATATGGTGAGTCTCCCAACAGCTCCCAGAAACTGGGATTTCTCCAGACCTTGGAAAGGACTTCGGATGCTGGACAGTCAAAAAAGGAAGGGAGGAAGGGATGGAGGGACAGGGAGCAGGAAAAGGCCACTCAGTCCATACGTATGCCTTAAGCCAGGGGACTCAGCTGTGAGTAAAACAGACAATCCCAGTCCTCACAGAGTCACAGTTCAGCAGAGAAGGTGGCTGTTAGAGTGAAGCTTGGGTGTGGGGATGGGGACAGAAACCCTGCCGAGGACCTGGGCAAATTCCTAGGAGGCTGGAGCCCTTCACTGTGTCCCCAAGGACAAGGCTGGACAGAGGGGCTTGAGACTTCAGGTGTCAAGCCCCCTGTGCTGACAAATGAGTGCCCAGAGCCTAGCCAACCGATGGGCAGAGCAAGTGCTCAAGAGGTGAGAACAATGGGTGAGGGAATGAATTCAAAAATCAGCTTACATTTTACAAAACAAAGTCAGATCAGGTCATGTGTGTGTTCAAAGTCTCCCCTTGGAAGGATATTTGACTGAGACACTGCTTCTAAAGACACTGCTGCTGTCAAAAGCTGACTGTCACAGCTCACCCTGCCCCACCGCCACTGGCACTAACAGGGCTGCCAGGAGAGCAAATGGCAATTCAGGATGCCCAGTTAAAGTCGAATTTCAGAGAAGAATACTTTTTTGGTGTAAGTATATCCCACGCAATCTTGGAGCACCCTATCCTCCATCTGGCAACCCCAGGCACAGTGTAAAAGCCAACTGGCATCTTTACCTCCCCTTCCTCTCTGCCCTCACCTCCTACCTTCTCTTTCTCCCTGCCACTGGCTGCACTGTTTCTCGAGGGACGCTTCCCCCCAGACATTCCCAGGCCTGCCCCCCTCACGTCCTGGAAGTCTTTAAAAGTCGCTTTCTCAGTGTACGACCACCCTGCTCACAATCGCAAGCCCCGCCTTTCCCTGCCTCCTGTCCCCACAGTCCTTGTGTCCTGCGCCGTCCAGCAGGAGAGCGTGGGCTCCACGGGGGCTGCCGTTCCCGCTCTCTCCTTTATTCCAGAAGCTGCGGGTTCACACAACAGTCGGGCACATGCAGGTTCTATTTTGCGGCACCAGCATCCACGACAGTGGCCGGCGCGCGACCAGCGTCCACAGACGTCGCGGCGACCCACGGCCTGCACAGGGGCCCGCGCAGCTCCTCCTCTTTTCCCTTCTTGGCGTTAGGAAAACAGCAAGTCCTACAGAACCTGGACTAAGTGGTACCGAGCAGTATTCCATTCTGATACACTACATTCCTTTTCTCCCTTCCTAATGGCCAGGGGGGCTTTTGTGGCTTGCAGCTACTTTGCATTTTAAATCAGTTCAATTTTCTTTAAACTCAATTCACTTCTTTAAAAATTGAAACTTGTGGTATGCAAATAAAAGCATACGCCTTTTATTCTCTGATTAAAGCGTTACCTTGTGAGTATAACAGATTAAATTCTTCTGAACAATTACCCTGTTTATAGATCAAAGTAAAATAAATTCCAAAATACAGAATAAATACAAATTTAATGTATCTGATTTTAAGTTCTTCCAGTCGTCCACTGAGGCTTTTGGGATGTTTTTTTATTTTTAATTTTCTTTTTGAAATTAAAATTTTATATTTAGGAAAGTAAAACAAGTGCATAGTTTAAAAATCAAATAATACTAAAAGGCTAATAAACAATAGCTTCCCCATTACATTCCCAAATACAATTCCCCAGAGGCAACCAGTTTGAATTTTTTTTTTTTTTTTTTTTTACCGGGAGGTCCCGGGGATCGAACCCAGGTCCCTCCATATGGGAGACGGACGCCCAACCAGTTGAGCCACATCCGCCCCCCAGTTTGAATTTTTAAAGCTGTTTCTTCTGGGTTTTTTTTACACCCATAATTCTAAATGTTACATTGCTTTTTTTTTTTTTTTTTTAATTTTATAAAATATCTATTGACTTCATTCTAGGGAGAGCAGGGACATAACCCTTTGACCAACATCCCTCCAATCCTCATGCTTCCCCTCCCCCATAGTCTCCCCAAAATAATACTATCAATTTTTGTTAAATCAATACTTAGCATTTACAGTGTTGTTTTTTTTTTTTTTTTTTAAGATTTATTTATTTATTTTACTTTTATCCATTTTTAACCCCCCTCCTTCCCGTTTTTTGCTGTTTTTGTGTCCATTTACTGGGTAATTCTCTGTGTCTGTTTCCTGCCCTCTCTTCTCATCCTTCTCCTGTTTTCACCAGGATTTGATTCTGGGAAACTCCAACGTGGGAGAGAGCTGTTCTGCCACTTGTGCCACCTTAGTTCCTGGTTTTTTGGTGTGTCTCATCTTGGCTCTCCCTTTGTGTCATTCTCCTGTTGCGTCATCATCTTGCTGCCTGGCTTGGCAGGACCTGGCACACCTGCACGGGGCCTGGCAGCCTGTGCGCCTTCTATATATTTTTTTATTTTACCAGGAGGTCCCGGGGATGGAACCCAGGTCCCTCCATATGGGAGACAGATGCCCACCCAGTTGAGCCATATCTGCCCCCAGCATTTATAGTGTTTTTGACTGCACAAATATTGTTCTTAACTAGCCACACAGAGACTATAATTACATTTCCTTTTTCTCCCAAATAATATTTCCTTTTTGACAGAAGTTTTTGTTTTCCTCTGTTTTTTATTTGCTTATGTCATGCCCTTCCAAGAAAATCATGAAACTCCCCCTGATATAATCAAACCCATGAGATGATGTAGCTGTATTTGTGGACATCTTTTCCGAGTCCTCCATCCTCCTGCTCCAACCTGGACTGGTTGCCTTCCTGATTTCCTGGGCTGCCTGTCACTACCATCCTTTCTCCTTCTCCTATGTTTCCCTATTTTCCCATTCCAGGTTTTTGCCTTTCTTGGTTTACCCTGTTTGAGTTCTGGACATCTTTCAGTGGCATCCCAAAACAGGGTGCATGGGAAGTAAATGGTCAGAGTCCTTGTGTGTCTGAACACCTCTTTTTTCTGTCCTCACGCTTGATTAGTGATTGGCGGGGTGGGAATTCTAGGTCTTGGAAGCCATGCTCCTCTGTCCTCGATGTCCAGTGTTGCTGCTGAGAAGCCCACACCATGCAGAAACCAATCCCCTGGACACAACCCGTTTTTCTCTTTTGTTGCTCTAGGAACCTCTCCCCATGCACACTCCTCTGAAACTTCATGAGATGGGCACCGGCATGGGTCTTTTTATTTCACGGATCCCCGACGGCTAGAACAGTGCCTGGCCCATAGCCAGTGTTCAACAGATGCTTGCGGAATGAATACTGAATTCACTGTGCCAGGTGTTCTGTGGGCCTTTGGGATCTGGAGACAGGCTCTTCCATTCTGGCAAACACTTTGGGTGCATTTTCTTTGACAATTTCATTCGCTTCATATTCTCTGTTTAATTTTCTAGAACGCCGTTTTATTCGGAAGTCAGACCTTCTGGGTTGATTCTCCTCCCCTTCCTATGGCCCATCTCTCTCGGCGAGCTTCCCTGAACAATCTCCCAGCCTTCTTTTTCACTTCTTAAATATTTGACTTGGGGCCCTGTTGCACATAGACAAAGAGAGAGAGAAAAACACTTTCAAAAATGAAATCGAATTTTTGTCAGTCAATTCTGGGAAAACAAAAGAATGGGGGGGGGGAGAACAGGAATGCAGTGTTTCATTGTACAATATGTACTGTGTCAAAACTGTTAGAAAACACAAAAGAAAAATAGACAAACAGAAGGATGTTTCAGATGCTGCTTCTAGTTTGCTACAACAAATCAGTTGGTTCCAGGGACTTTTAAAAAATGCCCTTAAAAATACACATGAATTGCAAAGCTTCTTTGTCCATTTTGGACTTAGCACAGATGCAACACGGATGCCATAGAAGAACAGGCGTGGACTTGGGTCTGAGCCCAGAGTGGCTACCAGCAAGAGAGTGTGGTGACCTTGGCAAAGTCCTCCATCTCCCTGGGTGTCCACCAACAGACCACTCTGCTTCTACAACCCAACTCAACACGGGTTTTCTCCCGGATGCCTGTTAATTCCTCCCCATCACTCGTTAACTTTCGCAGGGGCTCCTCACTAGTCAGTACAAACCAGGCTCTTCCAACAAATACTTACTGAGCACCTGGTGAGACTCTGGGCAAAAATTAGCCGGCATTTGTATTGTGCTCCATCAACATCTCGTTTAATCTTCACCACGAGGTCCCTTGGGAGTGGGCATTTTAATCCCCATTTTACAAAAATGAGCAAATGGTCCTGTAACTTGGCAGGGGTCAGCCTGGGTGCCTCTTTCCCCTAACACGTTCAAAAAATAATTTTAATCTCTTTTACTCTTTTTTTGAGAAACCTTCTCCTGCACTTTAAAAAAATCTAAATATATAGTTCAGAGTGCTTTTTTCTCAGAGATGTGCACAGTCTTCTCTCACTAGCCAGAAGTCCACCCCCCTCCCACCATTTTTGCACCCATGTCATTTACAGCACTTGGGGAACTATCATTCTTCATGCTAATTTTATTTTCTTCTTCTTTTAACTTTTTATTTTGAAATATGTTCAAACACACAGGGCAGTTACAAAAATAATACAGACCTAATACAGAGAGCTCTAACATAGCCCTGCCCCTCCAGACCCACCCCATTTGTTCTGTCTCTCTAACTAGCTAGCTAGCTAGCTATCCCTCTACCTGTCTACCTACCTATCTACCTATCTTAGGTAGAAGCTGTAAGTACTCCAAAAAAACATGTTCTTAAGTTTAATCCATTCCTGTAGGTGTGAATCCATTGTAAGTAGGACCTTTTGATGAGGTGACTTCAGTAAAGGTGTGGCCCAGCCCAATCGGGATGAGTCTTAATCCTATTACTGGAGTCCTTTATAGGAGCATGAAATTCAGAAAGAGAGAGAGAGAAAGCCACAGGAAGAAAGAGGTTGGACATTGACAGAATGCAGAAGAGAAAGGAGAGACCAGGAAATGCTGCCCTGTGCCTTGCCATGTGCCAGAGAAGCCAAGGGTTGCCAGCGGCCAGCCCCAGAACGCTCAGTCTTCTGGGAGAGAGCATCACCTTGATGACACCTTGATTTGGACTTTCTCCCAACCTCCAACTATGAGCCAAGAAATTCCCATTTTGGGAAGTGGAGGTGGCTCAAGGGATTAGGCTCCTCTCTCCCACATGGAAGGCCCTAGGTTCAGTTCCCAGTGCCTCCTAAAAAGAAGATGAGCATACAACGAGCAGACAGTGAATGCAAACAATGGGGGGGGGGGATAAATAAAATTTAAAAAAAAAAAAAAAAAGAAATTCCCATTTTTAACTCAACTCATTTCATGGTATTTGTTTGAGCAGCCTAGGAAACTAAAACACTATCTAATCTGTCTATTAATCAATTCATTTTCTTTTTTTTTTTTTTTTAAAGATTTTATTTATTTATTCATTTATCCCCCCCTTGCTGCTTGTGCTCTCTGGGTCAGCTAACCACGCCGTGCGGGCGGGCTTGCCTTCACCAGGAGGCCCCGGGAACCGAACCCGGGGCCTCCCATATGGTAAACGGGAGCCCTACTGATTGAGCCACAGCCGCTTCCCTCAATTCATTTTCTGAACACTTGAGTGTAGGTTGCATGCATCATGCTTCTTGAACATTTAACAATATATACTCTGTCAAAGCTGTTAGAAAATACAAAAGAAGAATAGACAAATAGAAGGATATTTCAGATGTTGCTTCTAATTTGCCATGTATTCTTCCTAAGAACAAGGATATTCACTTATGTAACCACTTTTAGTGCATTTAGCAAGTTCAAGAAATTTAACATTGATATCAACTACCATCTATATTCCAATTTTTTCATGTTTCAATAATGTCCCTTTGAGGCTTTTCTCCTTCCTTGCTAAATCCCATCCAGGATCATGTATTGACTTTGTCATTGTCTCTTCAGTTGCTCTTTTTTTTTAATTGTGGGAACATATACACAACATAAACTTTCCCATTTCCACCACTCACAAGCATACTATTCAATGGGATTAGTCCCATTCACATATTGCTGTGCCCTCACCATCTTCCATTACTAAAACTTTCCCATCTCCCCAAACAGAAACCCTACACCCATTATACATTAATTCATGTTCCCTGCCCTCCACCCCGGGCAAACCTGCACTTTATAATTTCTGCCTCAATGAGCTTGCATATTCTTCAATACTTTCTTTGTAGTCACCATGAGGCTTAAACTTAATATCTTACATCTATAACAATCTTGTTTTGATATCAACTTAATTTCATATGACACACCACACTATGCACCTATATCCCTCCATTCCCCTTTATGTAGTTTTTACCAAAAATTACATGCTTATACATTATAAGTCCAAAACCACTGATTTATCATTACATTTTATGCATTTGCCTTTTAGATACTATAGGAAATAAAAAGTAGAGATTTTGTCTAGGTTCTTGACTATGTTGCAGAAATGAATTTCAAGAGCACGTCAGGTTAGTTAGGCCAGTACCTTAATTTATTAAGGAAGGGAGGAAGGAGAAATGGGAGAAAATAACAGATCATGGGTCCCAGAGAGAGAAAAGGGCAGAAGAGTGATAAAGAGGACTGGTTTATAGACTACAATTTCCCATTATAGATTGTAAATGCCCAGATTTTACTTGCATATTGATCCACACGGGGGACACGGCAAGAGCAGGGTGCAGAAGCCAAGAGGGAGTGGGAGAGACTTTTGTGCCTGCTTTAAACCATTAATTATTCCACCCTTTGCTAATGGCATGGGAGGTGTTCCAGCTGTTTGCTGTTTTGATTGATTACCCCACCCATCAATCCCCCAGAAGGGCCCCTGAAGATTATCCAGGGCTTCTCCTGGCTTCTGGAGAAAACCTCATTCTGAATGGCAGAATCTCGCGAGGGTCTTCCAGCAGCCACCTTGGGGGTATTGGTATACATGTGGACTTCTTGCCAGGTTCCAGATCCGTCTATTGATTCCCTATCTTACTAGCCTGCTTCAGTGTTGTGCAACCTTCAACCACTATCTAATTTCAGAACATTGTCATCACCCCAAAAAGAAATCCTGTACCTATTGGCAATCACTTTCCATTTGCCACTGCCCTGGTGACCACTAATTTACTTTCTGTCTCTATGGATTTGCCTATTCTGGACAGTTTCCATAAATGGAATCATGCAATATGCAGTATTTTGTGCCCAGCTTCTTCCACCTGCAGCATCCACAAACCCCTTTAGGAAGAGCACGCTCTGTGCCAGGCTCTGGCCTAAGAGATGAGTGGGCACCAGCTCCTTTGGTTGCCAGGTGGGTGTCGCTCTGGCTGGGGGGTGGGAGAACCCAGGGAGGGTGTGGGGGCAGATGCTGCCAGGGCACTGGAAAACAGCCCCCCACCCCCAAGGTGGGCTTTTAAAGTACAGGTGCTTAGATGTTCAGGTGTTTTTACATTATTTATTTATTAATTACAGCAGTTGTAGGTTTACAGAAAAATCACAGAGAAATTATACCCCCCCCCATGTAGTTTTCCCTATTATTAACATTTTGCGTTAGGGTGGTACCTTTGTTACAACTGATGAACCAATATTATATTATTAGTTGTAGTTCATAGTTTACCCTCTGCTTTCAGGTTTTGTAATGATATACTTTCTTCTCTTCCTCCTCCTTCTTCTTCCATTATTATTATTATGGTTTAAATTTTTTTTACCTGAGGAAAGCTTTGCATGGAGCCCTGGGAAGGCTGGCAGGGCCTCACATAGTCCCATGCTGTGAATGCTACTAGCTCCTGCTGCAGACAGAAAACGGAGCCCCAGAGCTCCGCTGACCAGCACGAGGAGGAGCAGACACTGGAAGGTGAGGGTCGAGCTTGGGAGGGACGGAGCGCCTCTGTGGGGCTAGGCCTGCACTAAGGCGAGTACCACAAAGGCTGGCCGCTGCCCGTTTCGCGTGGGCAGTAGCAGCAATATGGGGGTGGGGGTGGTAGAGTGGAGTAAGGAGTGGGGCAGCAGGGAAAGCTTCCTTCCAGGAGAAGAGGACGGTAAGGTCAGCCTTGTAGCGGGTCAGGAGGACTGCGATGATGGCTAAGGAAGCCTGGTGTGAGAGGGTACAGGCCAGGGCAGGGGGCGTTTTCTGGAGGTAGGGAGTGTTCAGTCCGGCTGTGGACTCAGGAGGGGAAGGAAATAAGAGGAGAAGGGAATGAGAAGAAGCCCCAGTGTTGGGAGAGGACTGCCCTTGCCAACAATGAAACTTGTTAATGGGTACAACCTTAAAGGCACAATCCATCAACATGTTTATGTATATGATATCCTTTGACCCAGAAGTTCTCCTATGGGCATCCGTGAACACACAGGAAAGGATGTCTTTAGAGGCTCGGTAGCTGTGGCAGCTTGAAAGATCAAAATACTAGAAACAACCTGGCTGTCCATCAGGAGGGGACCAACTAAATAAGGGATGGTACAACCATAAAAAGGAATCACCATCAAAGTAAACAAAGAAGCTCTTCATGTACTTCTGTTAAGTGAAAAATGCAAAATGCAAAACAGAGTCTATTGTATACTACCATATGTGTAAGAAAAATGAAAAAAGAATAAATATACCCAATTGGTGGTATGTGCATCAAATATCTCTGGTAACATAGGTTGCCTACAGGAGAGGATACTAGGGGCAGAGGAGTGGGGGGTGGATTTCCACTGCATTCTGTTTTTTATTATTTGTGCATTTTGAGCCATGTGAATGTACTACCTATTTAAAGTGATATTAAAAATGCTAATTGGGGAGGAAAAAATAATAACCTTCGAAACTGAAACCAAAGTAGGCACAAATTGGTGAGAGGAGGGGAAGGAAGGAAGATGGGTTAGGCAAATGGTTAGGACCTGAAGGTTTCAGGTGGTGGGAAACTGCATATGGGGGGTGGAGGGGGGAGTCTGGATTCATCCTGTGAGTGACTTGGCCACCCAGGGCTGGAAGGAAGAGGCAGGGAGGGTGGAGAGGAAAGAGGGGTAAGTGGAAAGCCCAAGGCATCTGCACATGGGGCACGTGGGTATCTGGGGTGCACCTGGGCAGACGGTTTTTGCCTTTGGATGATGTGGGGACCAGGAAGGTAGTAGGTCTGAGTGGAAGGTGGCCAGGAAGACTTTGGAAGCATTTGTAGGGAAGAAATCTGCCCTGGACTTAGAGACATGGGAACTTCCAGCCCGAGGAGACTAATTGAGTCCTAGAGAACTTCACCCAGGCTTTGTCTTTCAGGGCAAGAACTGTTTACAGTTCTCTGAGTTCCATCTTTTTTTTTTTTTTTTTTTTTTTTTTTTCAGTTTCTTTTTTATTTATAAGAACTCTTTCTACATATGAAGGAAGTTTGCCCTTAGTCACATGTTGTATTTTTTTCCACCTTTAATTTGTCTTTTGACATTTTCTAGCATTTTTTAAAATCATAAATAAATTGAAAATTTTCATATCATTATATTTCAATCTTTTCCTGAACGGCTTCTTAACCCTAGAAGATAATATCCAGGGTCAATGCAGGTGAAGGGAAAAGGGATTTCATATGTAGATTTCTGTGTAATACTGATATGTTGTTTTTGGTAAGTGATTTATTATCAATCCACATTTAATTTGTAGATGCCTTTTAATCTATTGGTCCTACAGAAACAGTCACATGTGTGTTCAAAGATATTACAAAGATGTTTTCTGAAGTATTGTTTGTAATAGTAAAAAATAGGGACCATCATTAAGGGAATGGTTAATAAAATGAGGGTAGAGGGCAGGGTAGAATAGGGACCTAAGGAGGAAGGGGACAGAATAAGCCACACAAACATACTGTATGATTAAAAAAAAATTATATGTATCCAGTACATTTAATTGAGATATGTATGTTTTTATTCAACTGTGTTTTCTTTTTCTTTCTTAATTATTGTTTATATTTTCAATTATTAAATGTACAAAATAAAGTAAAAAAAAAATAAGCCACACAAACAGAAGCTGAAGCAATGGCCTGCTGTATCAATCAGCCTCACACCCGCACACCCGTGGGCTGCGCTACCAGGAGCAGCCAGCAACGCACTCCACAGCGGGAGAGAGGGACGGGGCGGGGGGCTCCACCACCCCACCCACCGTCAGGTCCCCTCATGTCTGGGGGACGGTGGCCAGAGGCCAATCAGCGCCGGCCAACACGTCCCACAGAGCTCGTGGCCGGCAGCCAGACGCCAGCCACCTCCAGACAGCCACCCCGACCTCCAGGAGCATCAAATGCCCGATAGGGTTCCCCGGCGTTGTCTCCCCTAAAACAGGGGACCCCAGGGCAGAACTTCGTGTTTCCCTCCCTTGAGAATGCCTGCCCCCAACTCTGAGGGTGTACTTTTTTTTTTTTAGCAAATATTTACTTATTTATTTTTTATTTTTTAACTTTATTTTGTACATTTACTAATTTAAAATATAAACAATTAAAAACCAAAAAGTAAACACAGATGAATAAATATATACATTTCTCAATTAAATGTAATGGATACATATAAATTTTTTTTTTTTGAATCAAACAATATATTACACAATGTATTTGGTTCAAAGTAACGCATTCATACAGTATTTGTCCTTTTGTGTCTGGCTTGCTTCTCTCAACATAATGCAGCTGTAAGAAGAAATGAAGTCATAAAGCATATGGCAACATGGATGAACCTGGAGGACATTATGTTGAGAGTATACTTTTGTTTCCTTCCTTTACCACCCTACTTGCTTAATTAATTTGTGGCTTGTCCTTGAATTCTTTCTCCTGACAAAGTCAAGAACCTAGACACTGCACAGGGTAGTTCTGTATGTGCTAATATTGAAAGATTTTTTTATATATGAAATGAAAAAAGGTAAATACAGAAGAATATCTGTGATTTTCATTTATACGGAAAATCTGTCTAAAAACTTATGTAGAACTTCTGGAAGGATGCTGTCCAGCTGTTGTCAGTAATTACCTCTGGGGTAGTGCTTTGTACGGATTTTTTCATATATCATTCTATATACTTTTTAAAAAAAACAATAAGCATGTTTTACTTTTTAAATTTCAAAATTCCAAAAGAAAGAACAGGGATATTGATCTCATGGAGTAGTTGTGGGGATGAAATAAGCAGATAAATGACAATGAGCTTCATAAAATTCTAGATACGCAGATGCATAGAGTATGGTTATTTTTATTGCATTGTCAGTTCATTCATTCATTCATGCTTACACTAGAACGTAAGTCTTAAGAAGTCCAGGGAACTTGTCTACACTGCTCTTCTTTATATCCTTAGCGTCTGGAGCTAAATAGATATTTGTTGAAATAACAAAACAAACTTACAGGAGAGCGGATGTGGCTCAAGCGGCTGAGCGTGAGCTTCCCACGGGAGAGGTCCGGAGTTCAGTTCCCAGGGCCCCTGAAAAAAACAAAAACAAACAAGCAAAACAAACGGAAAAACCAACTCAGGGAAGCCGATGTGGCTCAGTGTTGAGAGCCCGCTTCCCAAATAAGAGGTCCCGGGTTCAAACTCCTGCCCCCGGTACCTCAAAAAAAAAAAAAAAATTACAAATTTTCTGCGCCATTGCCATATATGAGACAAGTAGATGCTCAATTGAATGATGAGCTTGCAAAGAACAGGTATCGATGGACAATGATTCAGTGCGGCCCCGGCAGTAAAGATCAAGGCTTTCTTCGGTGCATTCGGTCCCAAATGGTAAGTTGTCCGGACCGCTGGGAAAAGCGATCCCGGGGAAGGCCGCCCGCACGCAGAGGCGGCGAGCTGCTTCCAGCTGCGGGGCAGCGGGCCTAGCGAGCCGACCGAGGAGGCGGGCTGCACTGCGCACGCGTAACGTAAAGCCGGCGGCCGCGGCAGGCGTTGTGCGCACGCGCCGGCGGCGGCCCCCGGCGTTCCGGGCGGACGGTTGCTAGGGTGACAGTAATACAACATGGCGGCTGCAGCCTAACGCCCTCGGTCTGGGGACCCCCGCAGAGGCCCTAGTGCGGGACCCCGCCTCTGGGGAGTAGAAGGCAGGCGGCCACGCTTCCTGCTCTTTCTTCCAGTGTCGGCAAGGGCATCCGGGATGAAGAGTGAGTGGGGCCGGGGAGGGGTGGGGACGCGAGGGCGAGCGGCAAGGGGGGACCCGAGGGCTGTGAGGGGTCGGGCCCGGGAGAAGTGCCGCGTGTGGGGGATCCCGAACCCCTTCGGCGGTCAGGAGCGGGTGCCCGGGGGGAACTCCAGGGGTTCGGGGCTGATCTGGGAATCTTGGGCCGACCCGAGCTCCGCTGAGGCATATTTTTGGGGCGAGGTTGTTAAGTTGGAGTTTTGGGAGTTGAGTGTGACTTTTTTTTTTTTTTTTTAATGCTGGGTTGAACCTGAGATTCTTTTCTTGAATATTCGGCAGTAATTTAGTGAGCGCTTAGAGTCTGCCTCTTAACGACATCTGTTTCGTGTCCAATTGAGAAGAAAGCTGGGCTGTGTATTTTAATTATTTTTTGGATCAAGCAGTAGTGTTTTTATATGACCTATTTTTATAGGAGCCTTGATGCAACCTTTTAGTGAAATTTAAAACTATTACTTGGAAGTTGGGAAATGAGGGAGTCACCCAGAAAATGTACCGGGTAAAAATAATTACTTGTGCTTAGATAAGTGGATTATCGACTAGCCAAGTACAGCCAGTTAGATTTTTTTTCATTACTGTGCAGATATAATTGTTGTTTATGGTTGTAAGCCAGAGGTTTAGAAAAATTCTGACATCCTTTGCTGTGAAAAGATTAAATCCTGTTAGGTGTAGTCATAATGTTAAATTTGCTTTGTATCCTAATTATTTGTCAGTTGGTAATTTGTATGTAGTATAAATTGCAAAACAATGATGTTTAAAATAATTAATCTCATTCACATTTTACAGGGCATTTTTATTTTCTTTTGTTGGGTATTTATTATTTACATGTTTATCTTTTTCATTAATGCAGAGAGTGCCCTAGTTATAATACAAGGTCTCCAAAAGGCTTTACACTTTTACATATGGTGTGGATTTATGTATACTTTTTTTTTTTTTTTTACTATATTGTCTTTTTCTTCCCAATTTTTTATTTTGAAAGCTTCCAAATCAACAGAAAAGTTGCAAGGAGTACATTGAATTTCCATATTCATATCATTTAGATTGACTGTTTTGCTGTAGTTTTTTTATGTTCTCCTGTGCTATGCTCTCTTTCTGATGATTTATTTATTAGAATTTAAAATTTTTATTTATATATTTTTATTAGAAAAGTTGTAGGTTTACAGCAAATACAGTTCTTTTTTTTTTTTTTTTTTTTTTTTTTTACCGGGAGGTCCTGGGGATCGAACCCTGGTCTCTCCATATGGTAGACGGAAGCCAAACCTCTTGAGTCACATCCGTTTCCCTCTCATTATATATATATTTATTTTTTTTTACCGGGAGGTCCCGGGGATCGAACCCGGGTCCCTCCATATGGGAGACGGACGCCCAACCAGTTGAGCCACCTCCGACCCCCCAACACACACATAGGTTTCCCTATTATTAATACTTTACATTAATGGGATATCTTTGTTATGTTTGATGAAACACTATTATTATAATTATAATATTAACTATAGACCATAGTTTATGTTAGGGTTCACTGTTTGTATTATACAGTACTATGGTTTTTTAAAAATTTTTATTCAAGTAACATATATACAACTTAAAATTTCCCCTTTAAGCCACACTCAAATATAAAATTCTCTATATTTATTTATTTATTTTTTTAAAAGATTTATTTATTTATTTACCCCCCCTTGCTGTATCCATTTGCTTTGCATTTTTCGGTGTCCGTTTCTCTCCGTTTTGTTGGGTCATCTTGCTGCACCAGCTCACTGGGCTGCGTGGATCCTCAACGCACCACACCATGCGGGCCGGCTTGCCTTCACCAGGAGGCCCGGAGCCCAGCCAGTTGAGCCATAGCCGCTTCCAGTCTGTATTTCTTTTTGCTGAACCTTTGAGAGTTTAAATGCAGATATGACATTTCACCATTAGTACTTCAACAAGTATCTGCTAATTCCAAGGACAACTTCCTACATAATCACCATATAAATAGCATATTCAGGAAATTTAATATTGATGTAATATTGTTACCTCATATGTAGTCCATATCGGAAGTTTTCCCAGTTGTCCCAGTAACGGTCATTATAACTGTTTTTATTTTTTTCAGGAACCAATTAGGAATCACAGGGAGCAGGTGTAGCTCAGTGGTTGAGCACCTGCTTCCCATGTATGAGGTTCTGGATTCAATCCCTGGTACCTCCTAAAAAAAATTGCATTTTTTTAAAATTAGAGAAGTAGGTTTGCAGAAAAATCATGCATAAAATACAGAGATCCCATATACCACCCTATTATTAACACCTTGCATTAGTGTGGTACCTTTGTTGCAATTGATGAAAGAATATTTTTGTAATTGCACTTATCTGTAGTCGATGGTTTACATTAGGCTTCACTGTATGTGTTGTATGGTTCCATGGATTTTTTTTTTAAAAGTTTATTCTAATAACATATAAACCTAAAACTTCCCTTTTTAATAACATTCAAATATCTGATTCAGGGCTGTTAATTATGTTCACAATGTTATGCTATTATCATCACCTCCATTATTAAAACTTTCCCAACAGCCCAAACTCTCTACCGTTGATGCATTAACTCCCTGCTCCCTACCTCCACCTGGGCCGTCAGAAACCTATATTCTAGTTCCTGACTCTGTGTTTGTTTATTCTAATTGCAAACTCTTGTTGTCCCACTTCTTTGGTGTCCTTTAATCTGGCACAGTGCCCTTGCCTTTTGTTTCTTTCCATTCGATGACATTTAAAAATAATCCAGGCCAGGTGTTTTGCAGAATATTCCTTACTTTGGATTTGCCTGATTGTTTCCTCATGATTAACTTTAGTTTAAATATTTTTTGTCAGGAATACATCAGTAAAGGTATTACTTTCTTTGACTTTCCTATGTCATACCTTATTATTGTCTGTCTTTATACCCTTTTAGTTACCGTTACTGATAATCTTCATTTCTACACTCTTCTCCAAGCTTCTCTCCTGCCTTCTTTCAGACTGCTGTACTTCCTTTAATATTTCCTGTAAGGCTGGTGTCTTGATGATGAACTCTCTGTTTCTATTTATCTGTGAAAACTTTAAACTCACCCTCATTTTTGAAGGACAGTTTTGCTGGTTAAATAATTCTTGGCTGGCAGTTTTTTTCTTTCAGTTTCTTAAATATATTACACTACTGCTTTCTCTCCTTCATGGTTTCTGAGGAGAAAGCCACACTAAGTCTTAGTTGACATCCATTTTATGTGATGGATTGCTTTTCACTTGCTGTTTTCAGAATTCTTTCTTTATCTCTGGCGTTTTACATTCTGAATAGTATGTGTCTCAGAGTTAGGGCTCTTCAGATTTATTCTATTTGGAGTATGTTGTCCTTCTTGGATTTAATATTTATGTCTTTTTTAAGGGCTGGGAAATTTTTTTTTTTTTTTTACCGGGAGGTCCCGGGGATCGAACCCAGGTCCTTTCACATGGGAGACGGATGCCCAACCATTTGAGCCACATCCGTCCCCCAGCTGGGAAATATTTGGCCATTATTTACGCAAATATTCTTTCTGCCCTGCTTCCATTTTCTTCTCCTTTCGGGACACCCATAACATATATGTTTGTGCACTTCATACTGTCAGTCAATTCCCTGAGACCCTGTTCTATTTTTTTCTGTTCTTTTCTCTGTCTGTTCTTCTGTCTTCTCAAGTTCAGACACTCTGTCTTCTTTGCTTATCTCTTCTTTGACCATTTCAAATCTATTGTTGTATGCCTCTAATGTATTTTTCACCTCATCCATTGTATCTTTCATTTCCATAAGATGTTACTTTTCTTTGTAAGCTTTCAAATTCTTCTTTATGGTCACCCACTGTCTTCTTAATATCCTTTATCTCTTTAGCCATATTTCCCTTCAACCCCTTGAATTGATTTATGAGGTTTGTGTGAACATCATTGATTAGTTGTAATAAATCCCTTGTCTCGTCAGGATTTTTAATTTGTTCCTTTGACTAGGTCATATCTTCATGATTCTTAGTATGGCTTGTAATTTTTTGCTGATGTCTAGGCATCTGATTATGTTGCTAAGTTTACTCTGATGGTCAATTTGCCTCTCTTGCCTAGGATTTTACTGTTGAGTGGTTTTGTTTTATGACTCTTCTTTGGTTTTTGGTCCAACTTATTCTAAATCTTTAAAATTGCCCTGTTTAAGTTATCAAAACAGGGCCAGGGGTACACTAATGGGGTACAGACCAGATCTTTGGGGACCTGGGGATGGGGACAAGAGAGACTCCAAAGGCCTTTTTTTCCCCCTCACTTTCTCAGTCTGCCAGCAGATGGCGCTCTTCAGCAAACCTTTGCACAGAGGTGTCTCTTCCAACCTCCACTGGATGCTAAATCCAGGCCAGTTAGAGCCTGGATTCAAAGAAACTTGCTGAAGAGAAACGGCGCTCAGTCCTATTCTGCACCTTCCCCTTCCCATGGAGGATCTGCTCCCCTCACAGTCAGCAGCATGGGTTTTACCTAGGCAGTTTGCCGCAAGGGTGAGGGATGGCGCCATTCACTGCCATGAGGGTCATTAACTCAGAGTTTTTGTTTTGGCCTCTTTGTCTCTCCGACCCACTCCCTCCTGGATGATGCCCATGCCCTCTCCTGCTGCTTTGGAAAGCTTCTGCCCTTCCTCTGCTGTATTTGTAAGAGAAGTGAGCCCTGCTGACCTACTCCGAGGCCATCTTCCTGGAACTCCCAGTAATTTTATTTGTTCTGACAGTTCAAACTGTTTTTCAAAATATTTGAGTTGATATCTTTGGGACAAAACTGTTGATAGTCAAATTCAAGTCCACATTCCCCTATTGTTACAACTTTCCACTTATTGTTTTCACCAAGAGTTAACAATTCTGTTAAATAAAGACCAGGGTTTTTCTTTTCAAATTCACGATACCTTATAGTATGACATCCAACTGTATTGAAAAACGCGTCATTTGTTTGTGCCAAATGCAGTTGCTGTCTTGTAGATTTCTACCTTAATCACAACTTTCTAACACCAATCTGGACAATCTCTTGTTACCTCCTTTTAGTCATCTTGATGCATTTGAGCCCTTCTATAAATCCCTTTAAACCCTGGATCTGTCTGGTTGATCTCGAAATAGACGAGTTTCAATTGACTACTGAATGTGGCCCCAGCTCCTCCTGGCGGGAGCAGAAGTTGATTAGCAGTTTCAATACTATCTGTATCCTTACTGTCTCCTTGCCCTGTCACCTGGGGTCTGGGAGCAGGATGTGGATATTGTTGGGGCCATTATCCTGCCTAATGCAGTGGGTATACTTTTTTTTTTTTTTTTTAACAAACAAAGTTCTTTACCCTGTCTTTCAGGATTGTTCCCTGTCAGAAGATAAAGAGCTGCCTTATTCTTTTCTATCTGCTGCATAATATTCCTTTGTATGGCTTTTTCATAATTTATTTACCTATTTTTTAAGGTGTTTCTTGAGACTGTGGGGTTTTACATTTGCATGTAGTCAAGTATTGTCAGTCTTTTCTCTGTGACTTCTTGCATTGTTGTTATGCTTAGAATGTTCTTTTACTTTAGTTTAAAAAATATGTTTTTCTTAGAATTAAAAAATAATGTTAGTTACATTTACATTGCTTCTTATCTTTCTTTCCCCAAATCATCTTTGGAAAGTAGACTTCTGCATGAAGCTTTACGTTCTCTCTTCAGTCATTCTCTTCAGGAGTTGCTGAGCAGTGCCCATGTGTTCATCGTAGTTGTCGGGCCTAGTTCCCTCCGGCGGCCATTACCATAGTATTTGAATGGTGATAGCGTGGTTAGATGGTGTTCTGAGGAAAAGTATTTTTTCCCAATTTCTACAAATGCATGATTACAAATAGGATTTTCTCATGTTGCTTGGCCTGAAGCTGTGATGTTTCAAAGTGTCTACTGAGCATTTGATTGTTACTTTGAATAAGATTGAAAAGTGGCATTAAAATCAATATTACTGTTACGTGAATATTTGGAAGTAAGAATAATACAACACCAAATATCCTGTATTAGTAAAATTGATTAATTTAGGTATTAACACTGTAATAAACTATCTGCAGTGGACCCTGTGCTTCCCTGTACTCTCTTGCCGAATGTGCCAGATCATCCGGTTTTTCCATCTTGTTTGCCACTTGCTAAAAACTGCTGGGCCTGTGGCCCTGGGCTCCTCTCTGTAAAGCAGTCACTGCCATGGGACTTCTGGGCCAGGGGAAACTGATGCAAATATGGTGATGTTCATACTTCTTGCTATACCTTGAGAAAGTCCTGTGTCTCTGACCCAAGAGTCTTGTGTCTTCTGCCAGTGTCCATGGAACAGTAACAAGCTAACTCAGTAGCTTGCAAGTAGGGTAAACTCTCAGACCCTTCACAGTTCTTTTAACCATGTTCTGAAAAATTTCATGTAGATCGAAAATCTTGTAAATACAACCTCTAAATGTTTTTTTGCATATTGACCTTTTATATGAAACCGAAGGGAAATCTTACAAATACAAATTATTCTCAAAATTTTATCCTTGTATCGGTCTGTTTACTAAATTATGATTTTGTATATTGGGTATATTAGTTAAGGCTAATATTAGTAGGTGTTAGAATGGCTAACCCCCCCAAACCTCAATCTCAGGGGCTGTACACAGTCAAGGGACTCTTCTTGTTTATGTAAAGTCCTGTGTGAGTGATCCTGGTTGGGACTGTGTTCTGGCCGCTTTCCCACCGATGTCACCTCTCGGCTCCCAGGGTCTCCTGGGGGCCCTCTCTATTCTGGCCATCAGAAGGGTGAAGGAACATGGAGGATCACCACTCAGAGGCTTTGTTTTTGCTTTTTTTGTTTTAACTTTTTATTCTGAAAAGTTTCAAGCATGCCAAAAGTAGAGAAAATAATATAATGAACCATCATGTGTTCCCATCACCTAGTTTCAAGTTATCCACATTTTGCCTTTCTTCTCTGCCCACCACTTTTTATTTTCCTCAATTTTTATTTATTTATTTATTTTTCTTCAAATTTTATAAAACGTGTTTGCATAAAAAGTAACATTATGGAAAATATCTAACTTAGAAAATGAAGCATCTGTAATCTTACTCCTCAGAGGGAGCCACTGTTAATTGTATATACATATATATTCTTTAAGGATTTAGTTTTTAAGCACTTATGTATTTGTTTTTTTTTTGTTTTTTGTTTTTTTTTACCAGGAGGTCCCAGGGATCGAACCCGGGTTCCTCCATATGGGAGACGGACGTCCAACCATTTGAGCCACATCCGTCCCCAGCACTTATGTATTTGTATGTCATTATTTTAAACGTTTACAGTACTTCCATTATATGTATAAACCAAGTTATTTATTCAATTTCTTGTTGATGGGCGTTGGGTAATAAGTTTTTCCCTAATAATGCTGCACAAAACATTTTCATATAATATATACTTGAGTAAGTATGTATTTTTTACAGGATAAGTTCAAGAACTGGAATTTCTGGGTCAAAGGATCAACACTTTTTTTTTTTAACAAATCAATTTTACTGATACACATCAACAGTTCATCCAAAGTGCACAGTCAAAGGCATTTGGCACAGTCACACAGCTGTGTATTCATCACCCCAGTCACCACCAGACCAGTCCCATCATTTCAACCACAATAATAATAAACAACAGACAGACAGAAAATTCCTCATCCCTCCATCTCTCCATGCCCCCCGCTGCGCACAGCTGCCACCCCTGGCCACTGCTGCACAGTGTCTTATTTACTCATCAAGCAGTTCCACTGAGACAGACTCACACACATCAGAGCCATCCAAAGTGTACAGTCAGTGGCCCCCATTGTCACAGTGTTGTGCACTCATCACCACAGAAAACTTCAGAACAACTTTACCACTCCAAAAATAAAAACTCCAGACCCCCTTGCAGTCCCCCCACCAGCCCCACACAACCACCAGTCCAACCCCATGTCCACAAAATGACCCCTACCCACATTTTATACAAATGGAATCATGCAAAATGCAGCACTCCGCGTCAGGCTTCCCCCAGCCAGCACAGTGCCTTCCCTTGTCCGACATTAACATCCTGCAGCGTCAACACACATCTGTTCAACCTCAAAGAAAACAGTCGTGTAGATGGACACTCATATTTCACGTGTGGTTCCACCGTGCCACTCAGCTCCTTGCCACACTTTCCAGCCTTCCTTCCAGCAATACATAGGGCCTAGACCCTCCCCTTAAGTCCCTCTCAGACCCACCCAAGAGCACCGCCAGTCACAGACATCATGTTGGCCCTCACCCCCTCCATTCCTCTCCAAAGAGCAACATGCATCCCCCTCACCTGCTCTGCACAAGTTAACCCTCAGCTCTCCATCCGCCAACCTCATTCTATTTTCTGGTGACCCATATTCAAGTTATTGACTCCATGAGATTACACAATATATTTAGTTCATAGTAGCGCATTCACACAGTATTTGTCCTTTTGTGTCTGGCTTGCTTCACCAACAACCTGTGTCCTCCAGGTTCATCCATGTTGTCATATGCTTTACGGCTTCATTTCTTCCTACAGCTGCATAATATTCCATTGAGTGTATACACCACAATTTGTTTCTGTTCAGCAGTTTATGGACACCTGGGTTGTCCCTATCCCTTGGCCATCGTGAGTAATGCCACCATGAACTTGGGCATGCAGATGTCTGTTCGTGTCACTGCTCTTAGTTCTTCTGGGTGTATACCCAGTAGTGGTATTGCCGGGTCACGTGGCAAGTCTATATTCAACTTCTTTAGGAACTGCCAAACAGTCCTCCACAGTGGCTGTACCATCCTGCATTCCCACCAACAGTGAAGAAGTGTTCCTATCTCTCCACATCCTCTCCAACACTTGTAGTTCTCTGTCTTTTCAATAGTGGCCATTCTGATAGGTGTGAAATGATATCTCATTGTAGTTTTGATTTGCATTTCCCCAACTGTTAGTGACACTCAACATTTTTTCATGTGCTGGATCAACACATTTTAAAGATTTAATACTTATTGTTAAATTGCCCTCCCCAAAAGACTATACCAATTTATATGTTCCCAATAGTGAATGGGAGTGTATAGGAATATTTTAAAACCAATACCAAGCATCGTATCATTCTACTTGGGAATACATTTTCTTGCTTTCAGATAAGGACTTTTTTCTTTTTGGGGGGGGGGTAGAAAAGGTCTTTTTTAAAAAAATATTTTTATTTATTTATTTCTCTCCCCGCCCCCATTGTTTTTGCGCTCGCTGTCTGCTCTCTGTGTTCTTCTGTGTCTGCTTGTCTTCTCTTTAGGCGGCACCGGGAACCGATCCTGGGACCTTCCGGAGTGGGAGAGAGGCGCTCAATCTCCTGTGACACCTCAGCTCCCTGGTCTGCTGCATCTCTTATTGTATCTCCTCTGTGTCTCTTTTTGTTCCGTCATCTTGCTGCGCCAGCTCTCCGTGCAGGCCAGCACTCCTGCGCCGGAGAGCTCTCTGCGCAGGCCAGCTCGCCATGCAGGCCACCTCACCTTTTTTTTCACCAGGAGGCCCCAGGAATCGAACCCTGGACCTCCTGTATGGTAAACCCGAGCCCAATGTCTTTAGCCACATCCGTTTCCCACCATTTTTTTTAAAGATTTCATTTATTTATTTATTTATTTATTTATTTATTTATTTATTTATTTATCCATCCATCCCCCCTTGCTGCTTGTGCTCGCTGTGTCCATTTGCTGTGCGTTTTTCTGTGTCTGCTTGTCTCCCTTTGTTGGGTCATCCTGCTGCATCAGCTCACCGCGCCGTGCGTGCTGGCTTGCCTTCTCCAGGAGGCCCTGGGAACCGAACCTGGGGCCTCCCATATGGTAAACAGGAGCCCTATCGATTGAGCCACAGCCGCTTCCCCCACCATTTTTTAATATGACTATTGTCACTGCTAAATAATTAGTGCCTTTTACTGTTTGTTCACATCAGAATTCAAACAAGGTCCTCAGAATGTGCCATGTCCAAAGGGGTGTTAGGCAGGTGCCTGCCTTTGGGAGATGCACAGTCTTCAAAGCTGCTTGGTACTGGTGCAGGTTTGGGGCCAGAAGGTGAAGGCCTTTCTAGTCCAGACTTCTTTCTGAAACAACAGAGAACTTTAATAGGTTTTGGCTGTTTCCTTCTAGTAGGTTCCATGTGTCAATCATCACATCAGGAAGCTTTTCAAGACCGAGTTCTAAGCCTGCCTCCTTTCTCTGTGGACTTGCTCTCACACTTCTGGTTGCAAGGCTGAGCCATCTGTGTAACCGAGAAGCCTCACAGACTGCTCTCTGTCCAGATGTTTCACAGGCTTGTTCTCCTGTTGTTTGTGTTGCAGAAGCTTTTTCAACTCAGTGAGACCTTAGCTGTCTGGACTTTTCTCATTTCTTTCCACTTCTGTGTGAAAAGTAGCAGTTCTCACTTGAGCTTGCTTTTTCTTGAGACATCCTGCTAGAGGCAGTCAGTCGTGACCAGGACACGCCATCCCTCTCTCTCTCTGGCTCTTTCCGTCACTTTCCCGAGAGCAACAGGCTCAGTAGTCACTTAGTCTGGAGTTCTTTTCAGGCGGTAGTTTTGTCATGCCACAAGAGGCTGAGCCGCATTCCCGCCTGCCATCTGCCCCCAGCTGCTAAGCCACAGCCAGGTAGTGCAGGTTCTGTGCGCAGCAGCGCCCCGCTTTGAGGTCCTCCTTTCTGTACGAGTCAGGGTGCGGTCAGGAGATCAGAAACCTCTCCAGGTATTGCAAGCAGGTGGAGATTTACTTTAACGTAGGGAGTATAAAGCTACAAAACCATTGTCAAGGCTGCTGGGGGAGGTGGGGGGGCAAAGCCAGGAAAAGCTGCCGTCAGCTTCATAAGGTCAGGAAATGCAGGAATTGCTGGAGACTGTTGGAAGAGGGTGGTTTTCAGGAGAAGGCCCAGAGGCTGCCGGTGAAACGTCCCGTGTGCCGAGTGCCCCGCAGGCTGGCGCCTCCTCTGTGGGTAGCCGAGGCCCTCGTTGCCGGCCGGGATTCTGGGTGACGTGCTTCCCGGGCCTGCCACCCCGGCTCGACGCGGGACAGCACGGGCTGGAGGGGCCAGCGCTGCACCGCCAGCACGCCCAGCACCTTCGCTTCTCTTACGGGAGGGCACCCCAAACTTCAGAGAAAATCCAAGAACCACTCCTTACTACATGGCTGTTAAATTATTTTTCAGGGGGTGGATGTGGCTCAACTGGTTGGGCGTCTGTCTCCCATATGGAGGGACCTGGGTTCGATCCCTGGGACCTCCCGGTTAAAAAAAAAATATATATATATTTTTTTTTCAGATTAAATGGTGGTTGTCTGAAGAGGGTATAAAATATAGTCATAAGTAAAAATTTATTTTTATAATTGTTTTTGTTTATAGACTATAAAGCAATTGGCAAAATAGGAGAGGGGACATTTTCTGAAGTGATGAAGATGCAGAGCCTGAAAGATGGAAACTACTATGCGTGTAAGCAGATGAAGCAACACTTTGAAAGGTAGGCAAGTAGGGACGGTTAGAGCAACGGAGTCCAGGTGCCTGCGGGAATCCTAGGGAAGACACCAGCAGAACTCTTTGGGCACTGAGGATTCCGGGCTCATTTTAGGTTTATCATACTGGAGTTTACTCATGTCCAGCTTTACAGCAGCACCAGATGATTAGTGGTCATAAGAATGTGATTGTGGAAGTGAATAAATGAGTCTAGAGCCCAGATGCATTAGAGGTCCTTGTGATTTAGAGGGAGGGATGCCACTGTGAATCAGTCAGTCCGTTAATATGCTGACCAGCGGTCTCAGGGCAGGTGGAGCACCTGTTGGGGTGATGAGTTGCCGCCAGGGGTGGAGCTGTGCTGGAGGGGACGCCCAGGGGGGCTGCTGGGGCCTGTTCCCTCCCAGCAGTCGCCTGAGGCCCTGGGCTTCGTGGGCTTCGTGGGCTTCGCGGGCTTCGCGGCACGCGCCATACTCCTGGGCCAAAAGCCAGGTGCAGTAGGAAACTCCATCAGCACAGTCGAGTAAACGCTGCCTGCCTGGTAACTGTTAAGCTTTTTAATAAAAATCGAAACCCAGCTTTTAATTTTTTTTTAAGATCAAAGGAATTAAAACCCCTAAATACCCAAAGCAAATTGTTAAAAAATACGTTGATGAGGAGCCTTCTGGAGGGTGTTGGGAGTATAAACCTTGATTTCAAACTTTTAGTATGAAAATTGTTTCTTGGGTCAGAAAAGGAGTGCAGGAGAGGTGACCACGTGGAGAGCGGGCGGTGGCGCCTGCCTCGCGGCCTCCTCGTGGCCTTCCCTGGCTCCTCCAGCCACGTCAGCGCCGTGGCCCCGTTTTGCATGTGAGCAGGCCCAGCCCTCGCCTGGCCGGGGTCCCTCTAGGTCAGTGGTGGCGGAGCCGGATTTGAGCCCAGGCTGCACCGAGGCAGGGTCTCCTCCACTTTTTCTTCATTTTATCACTTCTTTCTCTGTGTATTTTGTATTCTCTGTGTTTCCTTAACTTCTATCCCCAACTCCATTTCCACCTTTAACTACGCCCAGCATGCTGGTTGTCGGGCACCTAGAGGACGGAATCCTGAAGCAGTCACCTGAGAGTCACTGCCCCCTGAGCCTGGAGCAGTGCTCAGGTGAGCCGCAGGGTGCAGGGCGTTTCTGCGGCAGGGGCCTCCAGTGAGGGTGACACTTGGTGGGCAGAACTGGAGAGAGAAACGGGGTTTCCGCACAGCCTTAGACTACCCCCTCAAATATTTATTAATTACTGTGGTGGTTTAATGTACGTCCCCAAGCCTTTGCTATTCCTCCCTCCAGGAGGCAGAGCTTAGTTTCCCTCCACTTGAGAGTGGACTGGACTTCAGTGACTTACTTCAAACCAGTGGAAAAGAGAAAGGAAAAAGCAGTAACTTTACAGTGAGAAGCAATAGTGAAAATAAACGAGAAAGTGGTTTTTAAAAGCCCCATAGTGTGAACACCACCTTGACTCAATGGTTAAGGTTGACGTCATCAGTGTTAAGGCATATTGATATCACGTGCCCCCTGATAACCAGACAGGATGAGCAGGACATACTGCCTCTATGGCATTCTTCCCCCAAGTCCATAAGCTTAGTTTAATCATGAGAATTCATCAGGCAAACTCGAATTGAGGGACATTCTACAAACTACCTGCTCAGTGCTCCACAAACCGTCAAGGTCATGAAAAACAAGGAAGGCCTGAGGAACTGCCACAGTTTGAAGGGGACTACGGGGATGTGACAATTAATTGCAAAATGGTGTCCTGGATCCTGGAAGAGAAAAGGACATTAGTGGGAAAACTGGGGAAATGCCAGTCAAGTCTCTAGTTTAGCCAGTAGTGTTGTACCAGAGTTCATTTCTCAGTTTTGATGAATGTGCCATGGTTATGTAAGATGTTAACCTTCTGGGAAGCCTGGTGAGGGGAACTCTCTGTATTAGCTTTGCAACTCTTATGTCAGTTTCAAAATAAAATTTGAAAGAAAACAAAACAAAAACAAACATAAAACAACCCTAGGAAGCCTAGGATGATGGTATTGCCCCTGTGCTCCTTCCACTGATAGAAGCCTGGCTTTTATTTCTGATTTGTAGGAATAAATGACTTTTTGGTGTCATCTCTAGGGATGAGATTGCTGACAGTTGGTGGGACAAGTGTCCCACAAGTTTAATGCTGGTTTGTTTGTTTTTTTTCATTTTGGTTTTAAGCCACAAAACTCATATTTCTAGCATTTAGAGTTCTGGAGTATCTATTATTATTATTAAGGATTTTAAGATAATCTTATTCCCTTGAAGAATAACCCATGAGTTAATTTTAGGTACCTTTAAAAACCTATTTCTCTGGGGTGATGGGGTTTTGTTAATGGATAATGGTGAAGGTAGCACAATATAATGAATGTAATCAGCACCCCTGAATTGTATACTTGAGAGTGATTAAAAGAGGAAATGTTATGCTGTACATGAATTACCATAAAAAACATTTAAAAAACAAAAGCAAAACAGCTGTCCCTGCTACCCCTCCTTTGCCTGGGTCCTCGCAGGCCCTGTGCCCAGCTGTGGGGGCACAGCCCCCGAGGCACCCCACAGGCCCTCCCTCGATGCCTTTTTGGAGTATCTTTGGAATCTCCTCTGTCTCTGTTCAGCAGTTCGCAGTAAGAATAAGACACACGCACTTTTTTCTGCTACGATTTTACTCTGTCTTTCTTTTTACTCTTTTGGTTATCCTTTCTGCTATTCTTTCTTCTATACTCTCCTCCAAGCCTCTCTCTCCTGTCTTTTTCTTTCAGGTTCTAAGGCTTCCTTTAATATTTCCTGCAAAGGTGGATTCTTTTTTGCAAACTCTCTTAGTTTCTGTTTGTTTGTGAATACTTTATATTCACCTTCATATTTGAAGGACAGTTTTGCTGGGTAAAGAATTCTCGGCTGGCAGTTTTTCTCTTTCAGTTTCCTAATTGTATCATACCACTGTCTTCTCGCCTCCATGGTTTCTGAAGAGAAATCTGCACAAAGTCTTACTGGACGTCCTTTGTACGTGATCGTTTGCTTCTCTCTTGCTGCTCTGAGCATTTTCTCTTTATCTTTTACATTTGACATTCTGAATAATATGTGTCTTGGCGTAGGTCTATTTGGATTTATTCTTATTGGGGTATGGTGTGCTTCTTGGACATGCAAGTTCATTTCTTTCGTGAGAGTTGGGAAATTTTCAGCTATTATTTCCTCAAATACTCTTTCTGCCCCTTTTCCTTTCTCTTCTCCTCCTGGAACTCCAATGACACGTATGTTCTTGCGTTTTGTGTTGTCATTCAACTCTCTGAGCCCCTGCTCAATTTTTTCCATTCTTTTCTCTTTTCAATTTTAGCTGCTCTGTCTTCAGTATCACTTATCCTTTCTTCTATCATTTCGAGTCTGCTGTTGTATGCTTCAAATGTATTTTTTACTTCACCTATTGTGTCTTTCATTCCCATGAGCTCCGTTACTTTTCTGTTCATGATTTCGAATTCTTCTTTACGTTCGCGCAATGACTTCTTGATGTCATTGATCTCTTTCACTATATTCTCTTTCATCTCATTAATTTGATTTTGGAAATGTGTGCTCATCTCACTGATTAGTTCTCTCAAATTCTGCATCTCTTCTGGGACTTTGCTGAATTCCTTTTCTTGGGCCATGTCTTCTATTTTCTTAGTATGGCCCCGATTTTACTCTGTATTCTCTCTATGGAAATATTATAGAGATGGAATGAGTTGCTTTGAAAAAACAACGCCTAGTCTGGAGTTTGTGGGCTCTCTCTTTGGGCCCCAGCAGCAGTAAGATCAACACTTACTGACACACATCTGCTAACTATGTAGCCTGGGGCGACTGCCCCGGAACCACAGCGCTGCCTCTTAGCTGTGCATCTCCCTGCGCTTCAGCTTCTTCATTTATAGATGGGGATAACAGACAGCATCTACCTTGAAAGGTGGTTGTGAGGGTTGAATTAAATAATGTATGGAAACACTTAGGAGGGTGCTGGCACAAAGTAAGCTTGCCATACAGATCAACTCTTACATAGCATGATGTAAGTGAGTAGGGCATGAAGAATATTTTGCAAATTGAAGCAAGCTAATAGTGGTGATAATAGAGACCATTCCAGCAGTCCTTTAGGAAGCACCAGCTGTTGTGTGCTCAATGCTAGGGGATTTATACACATTTGGCATTTAATCCTCACTGCAGCCTTGGAAGAAAGGTACTGTTGTTGCCATCCTTCAAATTAGGGATCCAGAATGTCAAGAGAGTACACTCCCTAAGCTGCCCACTGCCCCGCAGCTGGAAATTGGGAGTGCTGAGTCTGGGACCCAGGTCTGCATGGGTCCAGAGCCCCTGTTCTTTTCAATGTTCTTCACTGCTGCAAAATGTGATGCAATTACGTTTATATAAATGAAGTATGCTTTGTAAGGTTATAAGTAAAAACAAAGCCAAGAAAATTCATGAGTCCTCTGAAAGCTCTTCTACTTAAAAACAAACCAACATTTAATTATGGAGAATTTCAAACATCTACAAAGTAAACAGAATAGTATAAAGAAGCCCAGGTACCCAGCACCCAGCATCAACACTCCTGTGATTTTTATTTAACCTATACCTTAACCCAGTCCCCACCCCCACCCCCACTTGGTTATTATTCAGTTCTTTTAGTTTTTAAGATAAAGTTTGCATTAATTGAAATGCATCTTTCCTAACGGTACAATTTTGACAAATGGATATATCCACAAAACCTTTTTATAATCAAGCTAGAGAATATTTCTGCCATCCTTGAAGGGTCCCTCATGTCCCTTTGCAGTCAAACCTCCCCCCACTGCCCACCCCAGGCAACTACAGTTCTGTTGTTTTTTTTTTTGTTTGTTTGTTATTCTCTCTCTCCTAGAAATTCATATTTAGGGGAATCTCACAGTGTACTCTTTTTTTTTTTTTTAAGATTTATTTATTTCTCCCCTCCCCCCTTGTTGTTTTGCACTCGCTGTCTGCTCTCTGTGTGTTCTTCTGTGTCTGCTTGTCTTCTCTTTAGGTGGCACTAGGAACTGATCCTGGGACCTACCGGAGTGGAGTCACTCAATCTCTTGCGCCATCTCAGCTCCCTGGTCTGCTGTGTCTCTTATTGTCTCTCCTCTGTTTCTCTTTTTGTTGCATCATCTTGCCGTGCCATCTCTCCACACTGGCCAGCACTCCTGTGCAGGCCAGCACTTCTGCGCAGGCCAGCACTCCGTGTGGGCCAGCTTGCCATGCGGACCAGCTTGCTTTTCACCAGGAGGCCCCGGGAATCAAACCGTGGACCTCCTCTGTGGTAGATGGGAGCCCAGTTGCTTGAGCCACATCTGCTTCCCTCACAGTGTTCTCTTGTGTCCAGCTTTTTGCTCAGCACAAAGTCTTTGCGATTCACGCATCTCATCATGCGTACGGCAGCTTAGACTCATTGCTCCAGTCTGAGGCTGTAACACAGTCTCTTTATTCTCCTGCTCGTGGACTTTTGGATTGTTGCAGTTTGGGGTTACTTGGAATAAAACTGCTATGAACATTCTTGTACAAGACTTCTTGTGGATCTGTGTTTTCATTTTTCTTAGGTAATTACTCAGAAATAGAATTGCTGGGGCAAAAGGTAGGTATATGTTTAACTTTACAAGAAACTGCCAAGCCTTTCTCCAAGGTGGTTCTACCTTTTTACTTTTCCACCAGCAAAGAGAGTTCCAGTTGCTCTCCATCCTCACCACATTGGGTGTTGTGATTTTTAAAAATTTTTTAGCCATTCTGGTGCTTGTAGTGTTTTCTCATTGTGGTTTTAGTTTTCACTTCCCTGATAACTAATGATGATGTGCACTTATTTACGTGCTTATTAGCCATTCATATATATCTTTTTTTGTAAAGTGTCCATTCAAGGTTTTTGTCCATTTTAAAAATTAGGTTGTTTGTCTTTTTGTTGTTGAGTTGTAGGAGTCCTTTATTTGATATGTTTACAATTAGTTTCTCCCTGTCTGTGGTTTGCCTATTTCCTTTATGGTGTCTTTTGATGTGCAGAAGTTTTCAATGTAAATGAAGACTAATTTATGGAATTATTGTTTATTCTTAGGGTTATTATTTTCAGTTCCCTAAGAAATTTTGCCTTCCTCCAAGTTGTGAAGCCGTTCTCCTATGTTTTCTTCTTAAAAATGTTATAGTTTTAGGTTTGGCATTTAGGTCTATGATCCATTGTGAATTAATTTTTATGTATGGTGTGAGGCAGGAGTCCAGGATCATTATTTTTCCCCCAAAGGAGTATCCAGTTGTTCCAGAACCATTTGTTAAAAGGCTTTCCTTTTAATGTAGATTAATAATAAATTGAGAAGTCAGATAATGTAAGTCTTCCAGCTTTGTTCATCTTTTTAAAACACTGTTTTGTCTATTCTAAGTCTTGTACATTTCCATATACATTTTAGAATTGGTTTATCAATTTCTATTTAATAAGAAAAAGCCTACTGAGATTATGAGTATGACTGTGTTGAATCTGTAGGCCAACTTGGGGAGAATTCATATCTTAGTAACATTGAACTTTGTAATTCATGAACATCATATAACCATCTCTCCATTTATGTAGGTTTTCTTCAATTTCTCTCAGTAGATAAATTCATACCTGAATATTTGATGTTTTTAACACTATTGTAAACATATTTAAAAACTTTTTTGTTGTAGATATTTCAGGATTTTCTAAATACAGGATCATGTTATCTGTAAATAGTAAGAGTTTTACTTCTTTTCCAACTTGGATGTCTTTAATTTCTTTTTCTTGCCTAATTGCTGTAGCTAGAACTTCTAGCACAATGTTGAATAACAGTGGTGACAGTGGGCATCCTTGTCTTTTTTTTTTTTTTTTTTTAAAGATTTTATTTATTTATTCATTTATCCCCCCCCTGCTGCTTGCGCTTGCTGGGCCAGCCAACCACGCCGTGCGGGCGGGCCTGCCCCCACCAGGAGGCAAACAGGAGCCCCACTGACCGAGCCACAGCCGCCCCCCACATCCTTGTCTTGTTCCCGATTTTAGAGGGAAAGCTTTCAACCTTTTCCCATTGAGTATGATGTTGGGTGTGGGTTTTTCATATATGCCTTTTATCATATTGAGGAATTTTCCTTCTATTCCTATCTTTTGAAGTGTTTTTATCAAGAAAGGATGCTGGATTTTGTCAAATGCCTTTTCTGCATCAATGGAGATGATCATGTGTCTTTTTCCTTCTATTTGTTAATGTGGTATATTATGTTAATTGATTTTTTAATATTGAACCACCCCTGCATACCAGGAATAAAACCTGCTTGATTGTGGTGTGTAATTCTTTTAATACGCTGTTGTATTGTATTTGCATGTATTTTATTTAGAATTTTTGCATCTTTGTTCATTAGAGTTTAGGGCTATAAATTTCCCTCTCAGCACTGCCCTCGCTGTATCCCATAAGCTTTTTTTTTTTTCCTGTGTTAATGTTTTATTTTTTAACAATTTATTGAAGTATATCATTCACTCATGAACATACATAAACTATAAGTGTTTAGTAAACATTGTGAACTTACAAAACAAACATGCATAACATCATACAGGGCTCCCACACATCACCCCACCACAAATACTTTGCATTGTTGTGAAACATTTGTTAAATTATGAAAGAGCATCGTCAAAGTATTACTACTAACTATAGTCTGTATCTTACTCCTCTATACATTTTTTTTAAGGATTTATTTATTTATTTAGTTATATCCATTTTTACCCCTCACCCCTGTTTTGGCTGTTTCTGTGTCCATTTACTGGGCAACTCTCTGTGTCCGTTTCCTGCTCGCTCTCCTCATCCTTCTCCTCCTGTCTTCACTGGGGTTCTATCCTTGGAATCTCCGATGTGGGAGAGAGGCGTCCTGCTGCCTGTGTCACCATAGTTCCTGGTTTTTCAGTGCGTCTCGTCTTGGCTCTTCCTTGTGTCACTCTCCTGTTATGTCATCATCTTGCTGCGTGGCTTGTGGGGCCTTGTGGCGCACCTATGCATGGGGCCTGGTGGCGCACCCGTGCATGGGGCCTGACGGCTCACCTGTGCACGGGGCCTGGGGGGCTCACTCCCACATGGGGCCTTGTGGCCCATGTGACTTCTATATTTTTCTTTTTTTATTTTTCCCGGGAGGTCCTGGGGAATCAAACCCAGGCCCCTCCATATGGGAGATGGACACCCAACCACCCAATCCACATCTGTCCCCCTGCTATATCTCTTAAGGTTGACCAAAGATACCCAAAGTTACAGTCTTTTCCCGTACAGGATGGTCATATAATAAATCAGGCTTAGTTTATCACCAGCATTCTAAAAACCAGACCTAGGGAGAAAAACTAGGTCTGGGGACACAGGCATGGTTTCTAATGTAGCGAATGTTTAGCCTACCCTGATTATCACAAAATCAGGACAGTGAAAATATTTGCACTCCCATAAGTTTTGATAAGTTGTCTCATTTTCATTCATCTCGATCTACTAATTTGTCTTGCAATTTCTTCTTTGACCCATTGATTGTTTAGGAGTGTAGTGTTTAGCCTCCATATATTTGCAAATTTCCCCTTTTCCTGCCTATTATTGATTTTCAGCTTCATTCCAGTATGATCAGAGAAGGCACTTTGCATAATTTCAGTCTTCAAAAAATGTATCGAGAACTGTGTTTTGGCCCAACATGTGGACTGTCCTGGAGAAAGATCCATGAGCACTTGAGAAGAATGTATAACCTGCTGATACGGGTGCAATGTTCTGTATATCCGTCCAGCTCATTTATCATATTGTGCAAGTTCTCTGTTTCCTTGTTGATCTTCTGTCTAGTTCTATCTATTTATATGTTGAAATCTCCAACTATTATTGAAGAGATGTCTGTTTTTCCTTTCAGTTTTGCCAGAGTTTTGGGCAGCCTGGTTAGGTGCATTGATATTTATAACTGTTACTACTTCCTGGTAGATTGTCCCTTTTATTAATATAATGGCCTTTAACATCTCATAACTTTTTTGCATTTAAAGTCTGTTTTGTCTGCTCTCTTTTGGTTACTGTTTGTGTAAAATAGCTTTTTCCAGCCTTCACTTTCAGTCTCTTTGCATCCTTGGATCTAAGGTGAGTCTCCTATAGACAGCATATGGATGACTCATGTTTTCTTACCATTCTGTCAGCCTGTGTCTTTTGATTGCAGAATTTAATCCATTAACATTCAGTTTTATTACTGTAAAGTCATTACTTACTTGAACCATTTTATCCTTTGGCTTTCATATGTCATATCTTATTTTTGTCCATCTTTCTACCTTTCTGGTTACCCTTTCTTTTTTTTTTAAAGATTTATTTATTTACTTTATCCATTTTAAATCCCCCCTTCCCCATTTGCTGTTTGTGTCCATTTGCTGGGAAATTCTCTGTGTCTGTTTCTTGCCATCTTTTCTCATCCTCCTCCTCCAGTCTTCACCAGGATTCAATCCTGGAGACCTCCGATGTAGAGAGAGGTGTTCTGTCACCTGCGCCACCTCGGTTCCTGGTTTTCAGAGCTTTCGGAGCATCTCGTCTTGTCTCTCTCCTGTTACATCATCATCTTGCTGCATGGCTCCTGGGGCCTGGCGGCTCACCAGCACACAGAGCCTGGCAGCCCATGCACCTTCTATATATATATTTTTTATTTTACCAGGAGGTTCTGGGGATCGAACCCAGGTCCCTCCATATGGCAGACGGACGCCCAACCAGTTGAGCCACATCCGCCCCCCACTGGTTACCCTTTCTGATAGTCTTCACTTCTACACTCTCCTCATCTTTTCTTTTCTGGCTGCAGAACTCCGTTTAGTGTTTCCTGCAGAGCTGGATTCTTGTTTACAAATTCTCTTAGTTTCTGTGTATCTGTGAATATTTTAAACTCAGTGTCATATTTGAAGGACCATTTTTCTGGATAAAGAATTCTTGGCAGGCAGTTTTTCTCTTTCAGTACCTTAATTTTATCATACCACTGCCTTTTTATCTCCATGGTTTCTGAAGAGAAATCTGCAGTAGGGAGTGTTTGAGAAGGAAAATTATCTTTAGCTCCCTGCTGGCTCCCAGGGCAAACAATGTCACGACCCCACCTGGCCTGGAAGTTTGTGACCCCTCCAATGCAGCAGACCAAGTTTGCTGGCCAAAATCTGAATTTGCAGTAGGCTTTGTCCCTTCCTCTCCCCTTTCTTGGGGAAGGGGACTCCTGCAATCTCCTCTGTTAGCAGCCACTGCAGTCTACAGTCGCTATGGTCCGCCGACTGCTATTCGCTCTATAGGTGGGGGAAGGGCGCCTGCTGCTGCTTTTGCAGCTCTACTCACAGGATTTTTCAGCCAGCTGAGACTCTTTTCTTTTGTCCCTCTCTCTTCTGGGTCGTATCTTGCCTTCCCCTGGTGTCCTGAGCCCCAGAGCAGCCTTCCAGGCAATCTCTGCCTTTCCTCTAGCTATTTTTTCTAGAAGAGAAGTGATCCCTCTGCCTCTCTAATCCTCCATCTTCCTGGAAGTCTCAGCGTTGCAATTTTGGTATTTCCCTCCTGATCCCAGTGGCGCTTGGCTAGGAGACTCTGTTTTTCTATGTTTCTTTATCTACTTCAAGGGTGAATGTTGGTGGGTAACAGAAGACCAGAGTCTATGTTAAGACCCAGAGATCAGCAGGTCATGGTTGCCTCTGTTGCAGGGTCAGCACTGAATATCAGGAAGGAGCGACCTGCAGACAGAGCAGGAGTGGGGACCAGCTCTCTGTGACAGGCTGTTCTTAGCACCCTGTTACTAATTCCTTGCATTGGTGTGGAACATTTGTTACAATTGATGAAAGCACCCTTTTATAATTGTGCTATTATCTATGGTCCATAGTTTAATCTAGGGTTCACTGTATAGGACATTTCCATAGATTAAATTTTTTTAAAATTCTGTTACAATATATGCAACCTAACATTTCCTCTTTTTACCATATTCAGATAAATATTTCACACCTGTTATTTACGTTCATATGTTGTGCTACCATCACCATCATCCATTATTTCCATTGTTCCAAATAGGAACTCTGTACATTTTAAGCCTTAACTGCCCATTCCCTATCACCTGGTAACCTATAGTCTAGATTCTGACTCTTTGAGTTTGATTATTCTAATTATTTTCTATTAGTGAGATCGTACTATATTTGTCCTTCTGTGTCTGGCTTATTTCACTCAACATGATATCTTCAAGGTTCATCCAACATCTCCCATGTATCAGTACTTCATTTCATTCCTGTTTACAGCAAAATAATATTCCCTTGTATGAATATAACACATGTTGTTTATCCATTCGTTAGTTGATAGACACTTGGGTTGCTTCCATCTTTTAGCAATTGTGAATAATGCTGCTGTGAACATCAGTGTGCAAATATCTGTTTGAATCCCTACTTTCAATTCTGTTGGGTCGGTATTCAGTAATAGGATAGCCAGGTCATATGATAATTCTATACTTAACATTTTGAGGAACTGCAAAACTGTCTTCCACAGTGGCTGCAGCATTTTACGTTGCCACCAGCAATGAATGAGCGTTCCTATTTCTCTGCATCCTTGTCAACACTTGTAATTTTCCTTTTTTTTTTTTTTTCTTTTTAAAGCATCTATTCTAATGAGTGTGAAAAGGTATTTCATTTTGGGTTTGATTTGCCTTTCCCTGATGGCTAATGATGTTGAGCATCTTTTTATGTGTTTTCTGGTCATTTCTTTGGAGATGTCTATTCAAATCCTTTGCCCATTTTAAAATTGGGCTGTTTTTCTTTTTGTTGCCAAGTTGAAATATTTCTTTATATATTCTGGATAGTAAATCTTTATCGTATATGTAGTTTGCAAATATTTTCTCCTGTCGTGTAGGTTGTCACTTTACTTTCATTATAAAGTCCTTTGAGGCGCAAAACTTTTTCATTTTGATGAGGTCCCATTGATCTGTTTTTACTTTTGTTGCCTGTGCTTTGGGTGTAAAGTCTAAGAAACCATTGTGAAACTCAAGGTTCTGAAGATGCTTCCCTCCTTTTTCTTCTAGGTGTTTGATAGTGCTGGCTCTTATATTTAGGTCTTTGAGCTTTTGCTTTTTATCTTTCATTTGGTGTATTTTCCCCCCAATCCACCCTATTATTATTATTATTATCATTATTATTATATCATTTATACATAAACATACATAAATAATAAGTATATAGTAAAAGTTGTGAACTTACAAAGCAAACATGAACTCATACAGCGGTCCCATACATCAACCCACCACCAACACCTTGCACTGTTGTGAGACATTTGTTACAAATTATGAAAGAATATTGTCAAAATCTTACTATTAACTTTATTTTATTTTATTTTTTTACCGGGAGGTCTCAGGGATCGAACCCGGGTCCCTCCATATGGGAGACGGACGCCCAACCAGTTGAGCCACATCCGACCCCTTAACTTTAGTCCTTACCTTACATTTGGTGTATTTTCCCCCAGCCCAGCCTATTATTATTTTTTAAACATATTTTTATGACAGAAGTTGTGAACTTACAAAACAATCATGCGTATGTGCAGAATTACCATATAACACCCCTCTATCAAAAGACCACACCACACCGTGGTAGAACATTTGTTAAAGATTATGAAATAATATCATCAGACTATTACCAGGTCAATAGTGTACATCTGGCACACTTTTTCCACATTCCCCCATTATCAACACAGTACACCTTTGGCATAAGTGCATGAATATTGCATTATCACTGTTTTTTTTTTTTTTTAAGATTTTATTTATTTATTCATTTATCCCCCCTTTGCTGCTTGTGCTCGCTGGGTCAGCTAACCACGCCGTGTGGGCGGGCTTGCCTTCACCAGGAGGCCCCGGGAACCGAACCCTGGGCCTCCCATATGGTAAACAGGAGCCCTACTGATTGAGCCACAGCCGCTTCCCGTGTCTCCCTTTGTTGAGTCATGTTTCTGCACCAGCTCAGTGCGCCCAGCTCACTGTGCCGTGTGGGTGGGCTTGCCTTCACCAGGAGGCCCTGGAAATCGAACCCGGGGCCTCCCATATGGTAAACGGGAGCCCAACCAATTGAGCCACAGCCGCTTCCCCATTTGGTTCTTTTTTTATGGTTTCTATGTCTCTGCTGAAATTCCCCATCTGCTCATTCATTATGATTTTATTTTTGTTCAGCTCCCTGAATATATTCAAAATAGTTGCTTTGCAGTCCTTGCATGCTAATTGGGTCATCTCAGTGTTATTTTCTATCAACTTATATTTCTCTTGAGTATAAAAACCCCTCTTTTTGTTTTTGTTACTGTTTTTTTCTTCAGATGCCTAGTAATTTTAAGTTGTTTACTGGACAGTAGGAATAATACTTTTTTTGTTGTTCTAAAAGGAGTTAACTAGGGAAGCGGCTGTGGCTCAATCAGTGGGGCTCCCGTTTACCATATGGGGGGCCCCGGGTTCGGTTCCCGGGGCCTCCTGGTGGGGGCGGGCTCGCCTGCACGGCGTGGTTGGCTGGCCCGGCGAGCACAAGCAGCAAGGGGGGGATGGATGAATAAATAAATAAAATCTTAAAAAAATAAAATAAAATAAAAAATAAAATAAAAGGGGTTAACTTTGCTGGATTCCAACTCTAAATTCTGTTCTCCTGTTGTGGGCAGCAGCTGAAACCTCTGCATAGTTTTATTACTTTCTGTATGGTGCTTCTTTATTTTAAAATAATCAGTTTTATTGATACATATTAATAAAGCATAAATCCATCCAAAGTGTACAATCAGTGGTATTCGGTGTAATCACATTTGTGCATTCATCACTTCAGTCATTCTTAGAGCACTTTCATTATTACAATAATAATAATAAACAAAAACAAAACTCATCACCTCTCAACTTCTCTATGCTTCCCCTGCCATACATAGCTGCTATTCTTTTTCCTTCTCTGTAGTATATTTATATTTATATTTTATGTAAAGTCTTATATATGCAATATCACCCATATTAGTGTTTTACATGAGGTTTTACTATCTTATACAGTCCCATGTTACAGTTTTTAGCTTTCCTTCTAGTACTATATATGACCTTAGACTTTCCCTTTCAACCACTGTCAAATCCGTACAGTATATGCTGCTTTTTTTTTGACAGGCCCACAGAGGTCTCTGCTGTGTATGCAAGGCTTAGTGGTCAGCCAAGTATTTGGGCAGAACTTTTTTAGGAGGTACTGGGGATTGAACCCAGGACCTCGTTCATATGAAACAGGCACTAAACCTCTGAGCTACACTCACTTCCCTGGGCAGAATTTATATGATGATTTGGGGGTTCATTTCTTCCATGGTCTCTCCTCCTCTAGGTTTCCTCCTTTAACTTTCCAATGGCCCTGGTGCCCCGACACTGACTTTGAAACCAAGTTAATAAGGTTGCACCTGGAGCAGCCCAAGAATTAGGGAGAATCCTCACGTAAAAAAGGTCAAACTCACAAATTCCACCTGTTCAGGTATATTTCAAGGGTATAGTCCCTTCTAGTTTATGCCTGCTTTTGGCCTCCCTCTGGTGCCTTTAAATAGTTTTTCTTTTATTCAGTCCCTGATTTTATAATTATCACTTGATGGAGGTTTGCTCTGACCAAGCTATTCCCCTATTAGTTTATCCTTTTTTTTTTCTTTTCAGTTGAGGTATAATTTATGTACATTAAAAATATATTACTTTTAAGCTTGGCCTTTGTTTAAATCCTATGGAATTATTTTTTCCATGACTGATAGAAGAACAGCAAGGGGGCCTTCCAAATAAATGTAATGACAGGTAGATTCTAAGAGCTAAACTTTAATTTTTCTAGAGTCTTTTAAGTTTTAACTTAAATAATTAAAATAATTGAATTTAAGATGGTATTTTCAAACTTAATTTCAGTTGCATCCCAATTAACATGGTAAATAACTATACTCAAGCTATGGTGAAGCAGAGTTTGTGATTAAATCATCCTTTAAATGTAATAGAGATGTTTGCTAATTTGAAGGAATTCTTTTGGTTAGAGAAGGGGAAACATTATTACCTAATTTTACCTGATTTTCATGTGAATACTAATAGACTGTAGTTATTCTTAAGCTTCTTTTGGGAGATTTCCTTAGGCCACATCCTATTTGGGTTTTTGGATTAAAAAAGCATTCATCAGTATGTGTGAGTGTAAAGTATTTGGCATATAATAGGTAGTAGTAAGTGTTAACTTTCCCATTTTCATCTTCCTGAGAAATTTTTTTTTTTTCACAGTCTGGGTTGGTTAGATAAATGTATTTTCCATAAAATTCTTCCAATAAAATGAAATGTTATAATTTCATAATTGACCATTTTTTATATTATAAAGCCTTAGTACTCATGATTATACCTTTTTCTAGTTGTATAAAAATTCCATTTATGGTAGATATCATCTGGTCCTTTTTTTTTTTTTCCCCAGGAAATAAAAGGATTGAACCCAGGACCTTGTACACGGGAAGCAGGTGCTCTCAGCTGACCTACACCTGCTCCCCAGTGAGAGTTGGTTTTTTCGTTTGTTTGTTTTTAGGAGGGACCAGGGATTGAGCTACATCCACTCCCAGTCTGGCTCTTTCTGAAGTTCTGTGTTCAATTCCATATTTTCTGTTTCCAGCAGAACAGTAAAATTTGAATGTCACATCACCACAAAATCCAAAGGTACCCCAAAGCAAAGGGAAGTGATTGCTTCCAGAAATTCTAGATTATTTTTTTCAATACCCAGTAGATACACCTTTCTTAATGTTTGTCTCAGTTCACTGCTTCTGAGTGTTGCCTTTGGTGGCGTGAAGAGTTCTTCCCGCAATAAACAATATGTTTCAGGCTGTGGTGACTGGTTTCCATATAAAGAGGAGAAGAGTAGATCTTTGTTTAAATGACACAGCAGTTTGACTACCCAGTTCTTTGTCAGATAGGGTATTCAAAAATCAGAACTCCTGCTAGCTCTAGTTAGTTTCTTGCTCTTTCCACCTGAGGCAGGTCCCTCAGTCTCAGTGCTGTGGACATTTTGGGCCAGCGAATTCTTTGTCGTGGATGGCTGTCCTGTGCGCTGTAGGATACTTAGTGGTGTCTCCTCTACCTCCTAGATGCCAGTGTCGCTCCTTCCCAACTTGAGACAACCAAAATGTCTCCAGTCCTTGCCAAATGTCGCCCCAGTGGAGAGCCAGTGACCTACAGCCTGCCACGTTGGAGTTGTGACAGGCGCCAGGGGGAGCCGGGGCCTCCTCGGCAGCCCAGTCCTGAGCCGGGGACCCCGCAAGGTGTGGGACCAGGAATAAGCGCCTCGGTGGCCTCTTCCCCAGGCGCACCTGGAGAAGGGGATCTGCAGTCACAGAGGTGCCCCAAAGAAATATTTCACAGGGTTTTGTTCTTTCTTCTGCCTCACTTGATATCTTTATTTACCTCCCCACCCCTAAGAAAGAAAGGTCTTTCTCGGCTTGTCCCTTCGAGGATGACCTGGAGCCCTGTGTTCTCTGGAACCCTAGTTCTCAAGGTGGTCAGTGGATTGTGTGTAAAGAAAGGATCCTGGGGCCACAACGTTTGGGAAATGGTGGTTTAAGCCTAGGTGAACTGTTTTCTTTGCCTTGTAGGATTTGGGGGGTCTATAGTGTCACTGTAAACTGTCACTCTCCTCGGGGGATAGATTGGGCATGTTTCTCAGGCCTTTGGAGGGTGAAAGTTCATCACAAGCCATGCTGCCGTCATATTTTGGGCGCCGACTCCGTGGTCAGGGTGCTGGTGAACAGCGGGTGCGGGGCCAGGCCGAGAAGGCCCGAGGCGGCGGCCCTGGGCCCGCACTCGCTGTTCGGGTCATGGTGGCTGTCGGGAGGTGGACAGCCGCGCCCCCCGGGGGTCACCAGCTGCTGCCCCCCCGGGACCCCAAGGCGAAGGGTTTCTTCCCAGCTCAGCAGCGGCCCTTTAGGGCGCTGCTCGGGGGGGTGGGCTGGGTTTTTCTAATGGGTTGTCGGCAGTGGGGTGCAAGTGGGTGCTGCTTTGAATATCATCCTGGGTGTGAGGAAGGAAATAGAGAACAGTAAGGAAAAAGGGTCTGCACCTTCAGTCAGAAATAGCCCTATATGCAGGCTGTTTCGTACTCAGGCTCTTCTTAAGTATGTCTTCCATTATTGGTTAGCGCGAGAAAGGCTTAGAATGTTCGGCTATATTGATTTAAAACAACAATAATATACAATAATATTGGGTATTTCTGCTCTGAGTAACCACACAGAATGCTGAGCTTCTGCTCCATGTTAAACATCAATAGGATAGAGTTTTGCCAGTTCAGAGAAAGAACAGTTTTATGATTAGTTCCCTCCATAGCCTCTGGGCTGACGTGGCTGACGCTGGGTGCGTCCTCGGCCCACCCCCTGGGGAGGCTGTGTCTTCACAGCCCCCACGGGCCACCAGCCTCTATGGCCCTCGGAGTGGGAGTCGTGGCCCCTGTGAAGACAGTGTCAGGCAGAGTGGTTCCCATGACCTGATGAGAGAGCACCTGTCACCTGGTGAAGGAGACTGTGTGCGGGAGGGGTCTGCTCGTGGGACTTGGAAAGGCTGCCTTTCTACTGCATCTACCTTGCTCAGGTGGATACTTCCCTTAAACCGATGCATAGGGAATTTTAGTGTCCATTCCTACGTTCATTAGTTATAAAAGAAACTGCCAAGGTATTCTTCCAGGAGCTTAGAGGGGAACATTTTAATGTATTTATAAGATAATGCAGAAATGAAGTATGTATAACTTTCAACTTTTAATGGGAGAAATCAAGCCTGATTATCTTTTTTGAAATATTTGTGATTTTTTATCTTGTTTGAAATATTTGTGATTTTTTTCAGTTGTGATAATGAATAATTAATAATGAACTAATGACACTAATTTTAAAGCTGACCTAAATTGTAAATTTGTTATTCATTTTTTTCCTACAAAATAGCATTGAGCAAGTGAACAATCTACGAGAAATTCAAGCATTGAGACGCCTGAATCCACATCCAAATATCCTTACCTTGTATGAAGTAGTTTTGTAAGTATGGGGACTTGAAAAATTATCTACCTTTGATGGTGACGATTAAATCTCTTTTTAAGAAAAGAAACCGTGGTAGGCATTTTAACTTTGCTTTGTGGCTTAGACAGTAATATTCTCATTTTATCTTTTAAGTCACATTTTTATTTGGACAAATGCGTACCCACTTCCTAGTGTGGAGTTGCCTTGATTTAGGTGACTCCGTGTCATTAAAGCCTGCATGAGTCAAATGGTTCGTCTCTGGGAGCTCGAGTTGTGTCTGGGTGGACGGTGGCGGCTGAGGAGTAAGGCCCAAGGCCTTGAGTTGGAATTATAGCTTAATGGAAAAACACGGCTGTGGGGTTCAGGGATTTTATCTTCTCGTGTTATTGCTGCCATTTGCCAGCTCTGAACGGTCTCTTGCAGCCTTTCTTGCTGGAATTGATATAATTGCAGGGATTTTTCGTTTCTGTTCTAATTGTAGAATGGTTTCCCTGCCCAGCTGAAGGCAGAGCCCAGCTTCTCCGTGAGTCCCCCTTGCAGCTCTGCCCCAAGCTAGGGGATCTCTGCTTGTGACCGCTCTCTGCGGGCAGTGGGCACACCTACTCAGGCGTGTCTGAGGGTAGAAGCCTCTGCAGCTTTGAGGGCAGCGAGCTGTAACGCCAGCAGAGAAATTCCAGTCTCCCACGAAAGAGAGTGCAGTAGATTTTAATGCAAGGCGTGAGCATTTTTAAACGCAAAATGAGATGTTTTATCCTGGCCGTGTGGCCTCCCTACCAGCAGTGTTCTTAGAAGCCGCTTGGGGCAGCCCCGTGCATGGGAGGCACTTCCTGCACACCTTACGAAGCGCCTCTGCCCAGACCCTCCCGGGGGCCTGCCAGGGGACCAGGCTCCAGGACACTTGGGGAGCCCCCTGCCCCTCCCCCCTGTAGCAGCCAGAGCAGCGTTAAGGGCCCGGATGAACTCGGGGGCCACTGGAGGCCAGGGGGCCTCCTCTTGTTTTCTTTGTCCCAGACTGGTTTTTGTTTTTTTTTTCTCTCCCATTATAATTTATCTCAATTACCTGAGAACAATTGCAGTAAATAAACACTTAAGTGTGCAGCCACAGACTATGAATTAAAAAGTTTTTCTCTTTTATTGTTTTGCTTAGCCAGCTCCCCAACCTCATTTCTTCTTTCTGCTGATAGCTAATTTTATATTTTCAAGACACAGCTTTTTTCTGTAAGGCTTTTTGTGTAACATAGGATTTTAGTATTACTTTAATTTTACCTTAAGAATTTATTTAAACTCTAAACCTCTACTGTTTGAATCATCCAGTCACTGCTGATTTTGTCTGCTGTGGAAATACCTAATGTGTACCAGAATGTTTGAAATTAATTAAAGATCTGATTCTATTTTCTGATTAAGACAGGACAAAATATTTTAAAATCTGCTTTCTTCTTCAGTGACAGAAAATCTGGTTCTCTTGCACTAATATGTGAACTTATGGACATGAATATTTATGAGCTAATACGAGGTACGTGGAATAACCTGACAGCTGGTCTCCAATCCTCTCTTAAAGCTTGCAGCGCACAGGCGGGGTCAGTCCCCAGGGTCAGCCCCATAGCCAGGAGCCACGCTCAGGCACAGGGCTGCTCTGGCAGCCTTGCCAGTTGAGGGCATGGCCACGGGTGGGAGGTGAGGCCATGGCCCTCGGTCAGCCTGGTGGAGAGACAAGCCCCAGCCCTGGCCTTGCCCCCGGGCCCACCCGACTCTGAGGGGCACTGTGCCCCTCGGTCCTCCTGTTGCTCTGTGTTCTATTCCGTCCCCCCACGCAACCCCCAGAGGAGAGGGGCCTCCCGTGTGGGTCCCGCGCAGCCTCCTGCGGCCCAAGGTGTGCATTCCTTTGCCTGCCTGAAAGCACAGCACTGGGGAGCCGCTTTGGAGAGTGGGCAGGAGTCGGCCCCACTCAGCAGGTCCTCTTGGGCACAAGCGTGGGGAGTCAGGGCGTGTGCGCCCTGTGAAGACCACTAAACCAGTGGCACGAGAAGTGTCATAGCTTCCAGAACACTTTACACTTAGAGCACAGATGAAACATCAGCTGCCCAATGTCATGTGCATGGCTCCTTGTGGCTTGGAATAGGATTTTTGTGACAGCATCATAGATGATTTAAAAACCCTCTGTTATCTCAAACAGTGTAGACCCAACGGAAGATGATGTGCTATGAAAACTGTTAGATCAAGGAGTTATTTTGTGGTGAAGACACTGATATTAAAGATGCATATGAAGAGTTCAAATAAAGTGCTTTTATGAAGTGGGAGAGTGTTAAAAAGCTTTATTTCAAAATTAACACATTCTATTTGTGATTTAAAATATGTCTAGATTGGGAAGCGAATGTGGCTCAAGTGGTTGAGCACCTGCTTCCCACATGGGCACTCCTGGATTCAGTCCCTGGTGTCTCCTAAAAACAAAAACACAACAAGTGAACAAATGGAAAAACCAACTCATGTAAGCTGATGTGGCACAGTGGTTGAGTGCCGGCTTCCCACATAAGAGGTCCCAGTTCAATCCCCCCGGCCTTGGTACCTCAAAAAAAAAAGTCTAGGCTGGTAAATTACTAATACAATACATACTGTAAGTAGACAAATTTCCCAAATCCATGAAAATTTATGTATATAAATAGGTTGAAAAACTTTTGTATCTTCTCGTTGACAGAATAAGAGATTGCCTTATATCTGAGAATTTATGGTATTTTTTTATAAGTCACAGACCTTGTGTCCATTATCGATAGGCAAGCCCCTCACTCAGACATGAGTTTAATCTGGTTTTAGGTCTTACGCTAACAAACTGCGCCATCTGGTTCTTGGCCTACAACTTATTAAAAATAGAACTGTTAGATAGAAGGGGCTTCCAGAACCTGGCACACAGTAGTGGCAGAAGGTGGCAGGTGACAACCAAGGAGTGGGGGAGGAGACTGAAAATATAAAGCATGTACATGAGAACAAACAAAAAGAGTGGGAGTGAGCAAGCCCTGAGATGGATGAGAGAACACACAGCCTGTCGTGGGTTGTGGGAACCAGGATACTTCAGCAGGGAAGTGTATAACGTGGTTTAGAAAGACCTCCATTTTAAAAGGTTACGATAGGAAAGAGTTCATGTTCAGGGAGTAAGCCTCGTCTAGCTGGAAGCTTCACTTATTAACCATCTTATTCCAGATGGGCTGGATAAATGAGGTGTTATCCTCTAGTTCCATTTTCAAATACGTAATCCCTAACAGAGATTCGTCCCATCAGCGCTCTCTGTGTATTTACATCTAACAGCCTCAGTGCAGGGAATCAAATGCAGGTGAAGTAACCGCGAACTCCCATTTGTTTCATTTATAGTGTCCTTTTTACAATAAGCCAATGTCTTGTGTTTTAAAGAAGCTCCATAATCACTTCTCTTGTTTGGTAACAGTTCTTTCCATCTAAGATAAGTGTGTTTTATGAGGATTCTTATTGTTGCTTCCTAAAGTGTGACATCTTAAAACTCAAGGGGAGGGGAGAACTTCTGGCACATCGCCCTGTGTTTAGACATTTGAGAAAGGTTTGTTTAGAAAGAAATACCTTTAACGTCCGGTAGTAGGGGAATTGTATAATTGGAGAAAAGGAACCCATTTCTTTGAGTATCGGCCTAGAGAGAGAGATTGTTGAAAGCAGACTTCGCGATGCGTGGACAGCCATTCCCTGCTGGTCCGTTGATTTCACACACGTGGGGGTCTCCCGGGCCGCGTGCTGCACTCGGCATTGGAGCTAAGAAGCCACCGGGACTCAGGGCATCCTCCTTTTAGAGACGTTAGAGCGGGAAGAACATGTCTGGCAGGGATTGAGAGCTACTAAATAATGCGGCGTGTCCTGATTTCAGAGTTGTTAAAATGTGACCAACGACGGCAGGGAGGCCTGACTTAGAACTGATGCGCTAGAGTGATGGCGGCGACAGCTAACAGTCCCTGAGTGCTGGCCGCATGCCAGGCTCCGTTCTCGGCACACGACCCGGTCAGGCGGATGTTGTCGTCTCCATTGTTAGGATGAGGGGGGCGCTTACCAGCCCCAGCAGTGGGCGCCACTGTGCCACCGCCGTGACACAGGCGTGGACGTTGAGGCGGGAGGACTGAGTGGCTAATAAATGACAGAAGGGGACTTGAGCTCGAGTGCGCCTCTGCAGCCACAGCCGCTATGTTGGAGCAGCCACTGGTCTCTGTCCCTCGGCCCAAGCACGGCCACCAGCCACACGTGGAGAGACCCTCGCTGTTTCTCTGCTCCAGGTGCTGCTGCTGCTGATGCACTGAAACCTTTGCTGTCAGAGTAAGGGCTCACCTGGCCTTGAGCTCCAGTCTCATGAGGATCTTGAGGAGCCCTGATAATATTGATAATACTCAGGAGCGCGACAATGGCCTGGAGGAACCATCGGCCGCAGTACTTACGGCATGGCAGTGCGCAGGGTGCTGGCGGAGGGGGGAAGAGGCACACGAGATGCGTTTTCTGACGGTTGGGGGGTTTCTAGCCTGTTGTGGGGATAGACTTCCTGAAAGAGGAACATTAGAGAAAATGCGTTGCTTGGGGCAGTTTTCTCTTTGTCCAGTAGGCATCAGGTGAGGCAGCGGATGATGGGCCTAGAGAGGAACAGAAGGGTTTTGTGGGGGAGGGGGAGAATTAGACAGGTGTGGGAGAGGCTGCCTTGTGGGCTGTTCCTTGCTGGGCCATCCCAGAGGCACAGTTCCCACCCCTGGGGGCTCCCGCCTTGATGAGGGCAGTCTGTCAATAAGCCAGGCAAGTCAGACAAGAGTAAGTGCTACCTGCTGTGCGTTTGCCCTGGGGAGGGATGGGGAAGTGCAAAGGCCCTGAGGCCACAGTGAGGTAAGTGGCCAGTGTGGCTGGAGCCCGAGCAGGAGGGTTGTAGGAAATGACCGTTGTAGGAAATGACGGAGACAAGGGCCAGTCCAGGGGTTCCTACGTGCAGCAGGACGCCATCCCTGGGTTTTAAAGCAGGGAATAGGTGTCTTCCAGTTAGTGCTGGAACAGGTGTTCCTGAAACTAACTATTGGGGAAGCCCAGGTTTTTTTCCCTAATCTGTTGAAGTCCAGTACTTTTTAAAAATACAATAAGATGAATTAGCAGGAAAATGATCATGTGCTTATTAGCTGGCACAGCTGTGGACCAGTACTTTTGTAAAAATACAATAAAAATGAATTAACAAAGAAAATGGTCCCAGGCGTGGCTGACACAGTGATGTCAAATTGCTGGGCAAGTCTCCAGGCACTCCTGATTTGGGCCCTCCCCTCCTCACAGACCATAACGCTCAGTCCACGGCTGTGCTTTGCGCGGCAGTATTGGGGAAGGACTTCCCCAGCTGCCGTCTAAAGGGGAGATGAGCCGAAGGGGGATGTGTTCATTGTCCGATTCTTGGTTGCAGACAGTAGTGTCCATTCTCACGAGTTTAACCCAAACGGGGTTTATTGCGTGGTACGGAATTTGACCACATTGCTGGGAGGACTAAAGAAACAGACCCTAGGCCAACTTAGAGAAAGTACCTCCGAGAACTGCTCTCCAGGATGCGGCTCTGCCAGGATCAGGAAGCTTCCCGCACGCTGCCAGCCCGGGGCCCAGCTGGGCCGGCCGCACCCTGAGCGGGTCCTTCCCCTCCCCTTGCCAGGGCCCATGGCGCGGGTTGGAAGCGCCTTTCCCACGTGGCCGATGGAGACAGAGCCTCAGCCCGCCTGGACCACAGCTGCGGGGCCGTGAGCAGGGTGTGGGTCTGGGCGCCAAGCTGGGCACGGAATGGTGGAGAGACAGCAAGCGTCCTTTGCCCATGGCTCGCTTGGAAAGAACTTCCACAGAGTTCTTCATCGGGGTAGGGTAGTCATGGCAGGGAGAGAGAGGTAGCAGCGCCATCAATGACCCTGGCTGCAGGCTTGTGCCAGCTCCAGGAGGCAAGGGCATCTGGGAACCCACAGGAGAAGCCACGTCAGGAGGGGGCTCGGGGCCTTGTGACCCGCCTGTGGAGGCACCCGCTGGCTTCCTAGGTTGTATCTGGTTCTGCTATTTTCCCTAACTTTCAAATTAAATTAATTTGCTTTTGTGAATGGCTAGTTGATTTGTTTTTTTCATTCTGGTTTGTTTGCAGAGAAAGCATTTTTGGTGGTTTTCAGCCACGAGGCTTGTGGGTGTTTGCGTTGGGGCCGTGGCTGCTGGAGTGGATGTGGGCATGGGAGGGCCGCTGTGGCCACAGGACTTAACGGCGCCACGTCCTGACCCGAGACCTGAGAGGGGCTGAGGGAGGCGCGGCCCCTGGCTGCCTTGGAAGGGTCGGGGTCCAGGGGGCAGGAACAGAGCCTCGGGGCCGTTGGTTTTGTGGGGCTGGAGGGCAAGCATTCCACCACTTAGGCCTGAGGCCTCAAGGCAGCACAGTTAAAACCTGTTGGGGGGGCGCGGATGTGGCTCAAATGGTGGGCGTCCGTCTGCCACATGGAGGGACCTGGGTTCGGTCCCCAGAACCTCCCGGTAAATTAAAAAATATATACATATATAGAAGGTGCATGGGCTGCCAGGCTCTGTGTGCTGCTGAGCCTTCAGGCCCTGGGAGCCATGCAGCAGGATGATGGAGTAACAGGGGAGAGACATGACAAGATGCTCCGAAAGCTCTGAAAACCAGGAACCGAGGTGGTGCAGGTGGCAGAACACCTCTCTCCTACATCGGATGTCTCCAGGATCGAATCCTGGTGAAGACTGGAGGAGGAGGATGAGAAGAGATGGCAGGAAACAGACACACAGAATTGCCCAGCGAATGGACACAAAACAGCAAATGGGGAAGGGGGGGTTTAAAGTGGATAAAGTAAGTAAATCTTTAAAATAAAAAAGAAACACAAAAACCTGTTGAGGACACTGTCCACAGAACCAGCCCGCGGCCCGCAGGACAGGTCAACCCCACGAGGGGGCCGGCTCCTCAGCGTTGAGATGGAGCCTTTCAGCTCGCGAGGAAGGCCCAGTGGGCTCCCCGGCCCAGGAGACTTGCCAGGAGGTCTGTGTTGGGCGGCGGCCCTGCTGTTCCCTGCCCAGGTCACCTCTCAGGCCCCTGCTGTGTCCAGCTCCCTCTCCTGCCCTGGGGCTGCCGCCTTCTCCCCTTCTCTTTCCTCTCTTCCCTCTCCTCACTCGCTCCCTTCTCCCTGCTCATAGCCTTGCTGAAAGGAAGCATTTCACGTGGAGGTACTGCATAGAGGCGGGAGCAGACTTCCCTCTTCTTTCACTGAGGAAACAGTGGAAACCAGAGAGAACTTCCTTGTGGCCCCCCACGGAATCCGCCCCAGTCTGCCCCTCTTCCGCCTGCTTAGAGCCCTTGGCCTGGGCCCCTCGCCGAGGCCACCCCTGCCCTCGCCCGACCTCCTGCGGTGGGTAGTGGCTGCCGGCGCACAGACACAGCTACCAGGGCCTCATCTGCCCCGCGGCCCCGCCCCGGCTCCCCTTGCCACCATCCTCCTCTGCAGAGCTGCCCTCCTGCTCCCTCCGCCTGGTCCTGCCTCCGACCCGGCTCATTCAAGGACCCCAGTGACTCCACATTGCCACGCCCAGCGGGCATTTCCTACCCCACCGCAGTGGACATGGGTGACCGTTCTCTCCTGGAAATACTTCCTCCTTCCTCCTCCTCAGGCTCCCCCCGCCATGTCGTGGACAAGCCCGAGGACCCCGCAGTCCCTCCAGCCCTGCCCATTCCACACCCTCCGAGGGTAGGCACCACTCCCTGAGCCCCAGACCTGCACCTCTTCGTGTAGAGGCGCCGCCGGCTGGCCCGAGAGGCACCTCGCAGCCGCCTGCCAGCTCCTTCCTCAGTGCTCCTCAGTGCTCAGGCCAGACCTCGGGCTTGTCCTTGGCCCCTGTGTGCCTCTCGCATCCCTGATGCACCCTTGGCACAGCCTCCCCCTGCCTCAGGCATGGACGTCTGTGACTGCTCAGTGCCCACCCGGGTCTGTCCATCACGCCCTCCTGCCTGAGTCACGCCATTCGTGTCCTCAGGCCTCCCTGCTTCTGTCCTCCCTGCCCCCACCCCAGTGTGTCTTCACACGCAGCCAGGATGATCGTGGTTCTCTTTAGAGGTATGTGAGATCATGACCCTCTGCCCAGAATCCTTCTGTGGCTTCCCACCGCACAAAGTCCAAATCCTTGCCCTGACCTACAAGGCCTGAGAGATCTTCTGTCCCGGCCACCGTTGTCAGCCTTGCTGCTGCTTCAATATGCAAAGAAGGCTGCCTCAGGGCCTTTGCACATCTCTACCCCACGCCCCCAGAGAGCCACCTGCTTCATTCAGGTCTGCTCAAGCATCCCATCAGGTCCTTCCTGACTCTCCCTCACTCTGGACTTCCACCCCCTGCCATCAACATCCACCCCTTTTCCCTTACCCCCTTTCCTTTGCTCTGTTTTTTCTCCATCACTTCTGTCACCACTTGACTCAATGCACGATGCATTTACTTACGGATCACTGTGCCTCCCCACTAGAATGCCGGCACTCTCAGGGCAGGTGCTGAGCCATTTGCCTTGGGCGCTGAGGTCCTCGTTAGACATGGCGAACTGTTCACCTGTGTGAGGCAGGCAGCTGGACAGGTAGACTGAGGGTGCAGGTGAGAGGCTGGCCTCGTGGGCTTTGTGAGGCAGAAGGGCCTGGTCGTTCCTGGGAAAGCTCGGTGATGCAGCCGGAGTCTCCACCTTTGTCCCGGGAAGCCGAGAGGACATGCGAAAGGTGACCCTGTGTTGGGGACCAGGAAGATGAGAGAACTTCCGACCAGTGGCTGCTCCATGAAAGTGGAGCGATCGATAGCCATGTCCCCTGACTGGCTGTGTCTGGGCCAGACGGGCCCCGGGTGGACAGCAGAACTGCGACATGCTCCCATCTGCCTTTCCCAGGCATCTCCTTCCCTCACCATGGAGGGACAAGGTTCTACCTGGCCTGCCTGCGCTGGCCTTTCCCTGTTCATGAGCCTGAGTTCCAGTGCTTTCCACCCTCTGATCCTGGCCATAGGAGCTCGTTCAGCCCCTCAGGTCTCTTCCCACCCACACTTCATACCCCAGCTGGATGGAAGAACCCACAGGTCCCTGGCCCCCAACCCTGCCTGTGCATGGCTCCTTACCTGGGCACCTGCCCACAACCTGCCCACATCTTTGCTTGCTGGGTAACGACCCCCCATCCCGTTTCCCGCTTCCCCTGCTGCCTCCTGAGTCAAGCCCAGGGCAGCCTCCACAGCTCGACGCTGCGCTGCCACTCCTCCGCTCCTTGGCATGGCATTCGCCGTCCTGGGCGGCCACCAGCGTAGGCTCCCAGGTGCTCTCCGAGTACTCCAGGGCCCAGCAAGAAATGTTCATGGACTGAACTGCCCTGTGACGGGGGCACCTCAGTGCCCGGAAACCCTCCGGGGCCTGGGGCCGGAAGGAGAAGGGTGCCGTGGATTTGGGGGAGTGGGAGCCAGACCTGTGTTTCCATGTCTGTGACGCTCACGTGCCCATGTGCTGAGAACTGGACCTCCCCCCAGCCAGAGCCCCAGGAGGGCCACGCTTGCCTGCTCCCCTTCTGCCTGGTCGCACCCCCTGCCTTATTTCTTCTCAGTACACTGCCTGTAAAGCGTTTGCTTGTTTACTGTGTATCTGGCCCTCTCCATGGAGCAGGAGCTCTGACGGAGGCTGGGTGGCCGGGTCTTGGGTCCCCTGGGTGGGGGCGCTCCCGAAGCTGGGCACGGGCTCGTCCACCTGCACGATGCTGTGGTGCTGAGTGCCAGAGTTGGAATGTCTTCATTGCAAGGAGCAGGTGCCACAGCTTGCGTGGCTCAGAGGACGGAGTTTACCGTGAAAACACAGACCTCTTGGAAAAAGGGCAGCCAGGCTTCCCAGGAAGTGGAGCCAGGTGTGCTCTGGTTGCTGAGGCCTCCACTGAGCCCTTGGGGCCAGCAAGGTTGAACGATACAAGGTCAATATACAACAATTAATTGTATTTCTGTATACTTTCAATGAGCAATCTGAAAATGAAATTAAAACAATTCCATTCACAAGAGCAGCAAAAGAATAAAATACCGAGGAATAAATTTAACAAAAGAAGTGCAAAACTTATACCCTGAAAACTATAAAATATTGTTGAAAGAAAATTAAAGAAGACCCAAGTAAAAGGAAAAAAAATCCCATGTTTATGTATCAGAAGACTCTATTGTTGAGAGGGCAGTACTCCTCAAATTGATCTTCAGATTCAATGCAATCCCTCTCAGAATCCCAGCTGGTACCTTTGAAAAAATTGACAAGCTGAATCTAAAATGCATATGGAATTTCAGGGGACCCAGAATTGCAAAAATAATATTGAAAAAGAACAAAGTTGAAGAACTAACACTTTGTAATTTCAAAACTTTATTACTGGGAGCGGATGTAGCTCAAGCAGTTGAGTGTCTGCTTCCCACAAGGGAAGTCCTGGGTTTTGTCTCCGGTGCCTCCTAAAGACAAAAACAAGCAAACATGAAAAAACCAACTTGGTGAGCCAATGTGACTCAGTGGTTGAGTGCCGGTGTATTAGTCAGCCAAAGGGGTGCTGATGCAAAATACCAGAAATCGGTTGGTCTTTATAAAGGGTATTTATTTGGGGTAGAAGCTCACAGTTACCAGGCCACAAAGCATGAGTTTCTTCCCTCACCAACGTCCATTGCCATGTGTTGGAGCAAGACAGTTGCCGACGTTTGCCAGGGTTCAGGCTTCTCGGGTTGCACTTTTTCTGAGGCTGCATTTCTCTCTGGGCTCAGCGCCTCTGGTTCCTCCACAAGGTCAGCTGTAGACTATGAGACTCTCTCAGCTTTGCTTCTTTCCACAAAGCCAGCTGTGAACTGTCAGGTGAACAGCTCGTCTCCGTCCTGGAGCCTTCTTTCTTTCCTCATGACCAAGCTCCTCCGTCTGCTCGCCTCCCCGGGCTCCAGCATCAAAACTCCATCACGGGAAGGAAGTGGCTGTGGCTCAATCAGTAGGGCTCCCGTTTACCATATGGGAGGCCCCGGGTTCGGTTCCCGGGGCCTCCTGGTGAAGGCAAGCCTGCCCGCACAGTGTGGTTAGCTGACCCAGCGAGCACAAGCAGTAAGGGGGGGATAAATGAATGAATAAATAAAATCTAAAAAAAAAAAACAAAAAAAAAACTCCATCAGAACTGCTCTGTCTTTTGCCTTGCCTTTTATATTTGATTCCCCCGCCCACCAAGGGTTGGGGCTCAATGCCCTACTGACATGGCCCAATCAAAGCCCCAATTATAACTTTATCATGCCCAGATGAACAGATCAGTTTACAAGCGTAATCTAATATAGATTTTTGGATTCATAATTACATCAAACTGCCAAACGGCTACAGCCAGCTTCCCACATAAGAGGTCCCGGGTTCAATCCCTGGCCCCACTACCTAAAAAAAACACCAAAAAACGAAAAACCTTTATTACTAACCAACAGTAATTATGAAAATGTGGTAATGGCATAAGGATAGAAATAGAGGTCAATGGAATAGGACTGAAAGCCTGGAAATAAACCCATGTGTCTCTGGTTAATGGATATTCACCAAGGATGCCAAGACCATTCAACAGGAAAAGAACAGTCTTTTCAGCAGAGAATGCGGGGACAACTGGATATCCACATCCAGAAGACTGAAGGCCAATCCTTACCTCACACGATAACTTAACACAAAATTGATCGAAGACCTACATGTTAGAAGGAAACATACGGGTAATTCTTTATTTTATTTTATTTTATTTTTTATTTTTTTACCGGGAGGTCCCGGGGATCAAACCCTGGTCCCTCCATATGGGAGACGGACGCCCAACCAGTTGAGCCACATCTGACCCCCGGGTAATTCTTTATGACCTCGGGTTTGGCAGTGGATTAACGGATTCTTAGTTACCACACCAAAAGCATTAGCAATAAATGGCCAATAAACACTGGAAAAGATGCTCAACATCATTAGTCATTAGGGAAATGCAGCTGAAAACCATGATGCGATCCCACTTCACGTCCACTGTGGGATGGCTGTCTAATCGAAAAGATAATAGCAGTGTCGGTGAGGATGTGGAGAGCCAGAACCTCAGATGCTGCTGGGGGTGTGTGAAATGGTACAGCCACTTTGGGAAATAGGCTGGCAGTTAAAGCGTTAAACAGAGTTACCAGATGACCTAGAAATTCCTCTTCTAGGTTTCTACCGAAGAGAAATGAAAACATATGTCCACACAGACTTTGTTACACAAATGTTTTTGGCAGCTTTATTTATAATAGTCAAAAGGTTAACAACCCAAATGTAAATCAACAGATGAATGGATAAACAAAATGTGGTCTATCCATACAGTGGAATATTATTTGGCCATAAAAAGGAATGAAGGTCTGATACAAGCTACAACATGGATGAACCTAGAAAACATTATGTTAAGTCCAAGAAGCTAGTCACAAAAGACCACATAGAATATGATTCCATTTACATGAAATGTTTAGAAGAGGTAAATCTACATAGAGAGAAGGTAGATCAGTGGTTATTTAGGGGCGGGGGAATGAGGGGTTATAGAAGTGATAGCTAAAGGGGAAGCATTTCTTTTTGGGATGATAAAAATGTTCTAAAGTTGGTGATGATTGCACATAACATACACTGTATTTTAAATTAAATCATAACAGATGGTTGTGAAATACTAAAAACCACTGAGTTGTACAGTTAAATGGGTGATTTTTATGGTATGTGAATGATGCCTTGATTAAACTGTTAATAAATTTAAAAGCTGCTGTTTTAGTTTGCCAAAGGCTGCCAAGGCAATATACCAGAAGTGGATTGGCTTTTACAATCGGGGGTTATTAGTTTAAAGCTTATAGTTTCGAGGCCGAGAAAAATGTCCAAATCAAGGCTTCATCAGGAAATGCTTTGTCCTCGAGTTGCAGCTGTGGGCGATCAGGCACACGGCAGGGCATGTGGCGGCACCGCCAACCTCTGTCTTCTGTGGGCTCCGCTGCTTTCTGCTCCGTCTGTGGCTTTCTCTCAGCCTCTGGGCATTTCTTTCTGCCTCTGCGGCCTCTGCCAATTCCAGTTCATAAAGGACTCCGGTAAGAGGATCAAGACCCACCATGGGTCACACAGTCTACGTAAAGGCCCTTAAGTGAAGAAATTTAATCAAAGGTCCCACCTCCAGTAGGTTTACATGCACAGGAATGGATTTGCTCTAAGGACATGATCATTTGGCATCTGCCCAGCTTCAAACTGTCACAAGTGACCGGTAATTAGACCAGGGGCTATAATTAGTAGTACAATCATAAAAATGTGCTTCTGTCGATTGAAAGAAATATACCATGACAATGGAAGAAGATATTAACAATAGGGTGGTATGTGGGAGTTCTGCATTTTATGCACGATTGTCCTGTAAGACCACAACTTCTCTAATTAAAAAAAAAAAGGAAGCTGCAGAAAGGAAGGTGTAGACCACAGGCCGGGCCCCTGCAGGGTCAGTGTCAGCAGGTGTTAGAGGCCGTGGCATCCCACGAGAGGAGGTGGCACGGCTCCGTGGCTCAGAGGCGCTCGGCAGAAGCGGCAGCGTTCTTGGGTTAAAAAAGCATTGCCGTCGAACCCATCATTAAAACAAGCTCCTTGCACTGACGGGGACCTAGGAAAACATCAGATTGACAGGCGACTCCTGGCGCTTGCATCCCCAGCCCAGCTGGAAAGGAGAGCGCGACAGCTGCGCCTGCAGCTCGGTGTACCTGCGCGACTGGGCTCGGTACTGTTCTCAGCGAAACCCAGATGCCCACGGTGTGATTCTTGTGAAAGCATGCCGGGGGCGGGCTTTGGGATGGTGGGCACACTCCCTAGTTCCGAAAGCTACTTGGGACTATTGTTTGTGAAGCAAGGTGGCTTCTCTCACAGCATGAAAGCAAATAGGCACTTCAGTCTTGGCTTCGCAGAAGGCATGTGCGCCGCCGTGACCGTGCCTGCCTCTGCTTACTGCACAGGGAGAAGACGCCCGTTGTCCGGGAAGAAGATCACGCACTATATGTACCAGCTGTGTAAATCCCTGGATCACATGCACAGGTGCGTGCTCAGGGTGCGTCGGCGCGGCCTTAGGGGCACTGGAGCGAGAGCGTGAGCCGGTGCGGTGTGACTAATTCCATCCTTTTGTCTTGGATGCAGAAACGGAATATTTCACAGAGATGTAAAACCAGAAAATATATTAATAAAGGTGAGAACGTTTACATCAAGAACGGGTGCCGCAGTAGAAGCAGAGGAGGCGCCTTTCTGGTGGCCGGGTGCCCCGTGTGCTGCCGCTCCCCAGGGGGAATGGCGCTGCAGGTGATGGACGCACGTGCCTCCGGAGGCACGTGATCTTAGGCCCCCTTCCTGCTCCACTTGGACCAGTGGGAATAGGCAAGTGGTGCGGGCAGGATTTGAGCCTCATTCCAAAGCTGCCAGAACGGCCCTTCCCTCACTGTACAGTTTGTAAGTTAGGACACAGCCCAGGAGAATGAGCGTTGTCTTCGTCACATCCCAGAGTTGCCTGAGCCTCCCTGGAGCCCTCCCCGCCCCCCCAGTTCTTTCTGGCCCGCCCCCTGCTTGGGACTCAGGGAACCTCTGCAGATCCCTGGGGTGCTATCTCTGGGTACATCGCCCCTCTCAGGGACTCTGTCCTGAGCTCTGTCCCTTTGGGCTCCTGACGTCACCCCAGGGCGTCGGCCAGGTGCCTCCCAGGCTCCATCTCCCTGGGTCCTGCTCTGGGAACTCTCGGGAGGCCAGAAGCTGGGCCCATCTCAGGGCTCACCCGCTCTGTTTGCCTTGTCTCGGGGACCACTGTCCTGCACTGCCCCGTGTCGTTTGTCTTCTTTTCTGGTTGGTTGACGTGGGAGGGGCAAGCCAGTCCCTGTTCCTCTGTCTTGGCCGGAAGTGGAAACTTGTAGTTTTGAAACCGGAGGGAATTCGAAAGTGTTGTTTTCTAGTGTTCAGGAAATGAAATCTGTTCTAGGTGCTGGGGCCTGAGAAAATGACAGTGCCGTGATGTGCACATCCCACAGCCCCGGTGCGGTGGCGGCACAGGTGGGGCTGGGCCTGCACCGACAGGCAGCGACTGGCTCAGCCTCGTGGCGCCGAGGTTAGAGTGGGAAAGAGGAACTCTCTCCCTCGTGGGCTGGTTTGAGAAGTGAGAGAAAGCACGTGTGCCTCTGAGCCCTGGCTGAGGGCGTCACGACTGCGACTTCACCAGGGACTCGGCCTCGGCTTTTTTGTGTTTGAGGTTCCACGGCTGGGGATGAACCAGGGGCCTCGTGTGTGGGAAGCTGTGCTCAACCACTGAGCCCGATTGGTTTTCCAGGGTTAGCTTTTTGTTTTGCTTGTCGTTTGTGTTTTGTTTTGTTTTTCCAGCAGGTACTGGGACCGAACCCGGGACCTCCCAGGTAGCAGGGGGGAGTTCAACCGCTTGAGCCACGTCCGCTCCCAGGCCTTGGCTCTTAAGATCAGGGCTGACCATGAGGCATTTTAATAAGTTCTGTTCATTGAAGGCTTGTATTTTGTTGCTTTGAAATGTGAAGGGTAAAGAAAAAGCAGAAAAGTCCTACCTTAAGAAATATCCCAAAACTTGTTTCCCTGACAACTGGATGAAGGATCCTTGAGGGGGGAGGCTGGGCCCTGCGCTCCCCCCAAGTGGAGAGCAAAGCTGCGAGCAGAGCCGAATATGTCAGTGTCGTGTGTCCTCCCCTGGGAGCGTCCACTGTGGCTTACAGGCTCTCCGCCCTGCCGGCGTCGGAAGCCCAGGTAAAGGTAGACAGCTGGGACTCTGGGTGCTCCGCGGGCGGAAGAAGTCCTTCCTCCTGTGTCAGGCTGCTCACGCTTTGCGAAGGCGCCCGTGTCCTCTGAGCCTTACTCAGAAAGTCCGTTCCAGTAGGAGCAGGATCCCCTTTAGCACAGGCATATTGGAAGGCATTTTGGTAAGCAGGCTGGAGAATCAGGTGTTTGTCGTCTCTGCCCGTGTCCCCCTCGCAGCAGGACGTCCTGAAGCTGGGGGACTTCGGCTCCTGCCGGAGCGTGCACTCCCAGCAGCCGTACACAGAGTACATCTCCACGCGCTGGTACCGCGCCCCCGAGTGTCTCCTCACCGACGGCCACTACAGCCACAAGATGGACCTGTGGAGCGCGGGCTGCGTGCTCTACGAGATGGCCAGGTAAGGCTCCCGGCTCCGGGGTGGCCAGGCCCAGCAGCGGGGCGCGCAGGGCCCCGGCCTCGTGCCCGTTCCTTCCTTCACGACACGCGCTCCTTTTCGGGCATCGTTTAACGGGAACTTTCTAGGCGGTCGCTTTAGTTTTTCCCGCTGCTTTTCCTGGCTCTTGCATGAGGAAGGGAACACCACGAGTTACCGCCTTCTGTCCGGGCGGCCCCCTCCTTTGCCGGCCTAGACGAAGCGGTTGACGGGCAAGGGCTCAGGGGCCGAAGGGGCCGCGCCTCGGTGTCCTCCGAGGCCTGCCGGCGACGGGGCAGCCTCGGGCCCAGGTGAAAGCCCCAGCCCTAACCGTCCATCCCGTGTCCCGCCGCCCCCCCGAGGCCCTGGGCAGGCATCACGGGCGCCTGCAGGACCCCCGCCAAGGGGCAGAGCCCAGCAGGGACTGTGCGGCCACGCCGGTGTCGGGGGCTCTGGATCCCAGGACGTGTCCTCTCGGTTCCAGATCACTTGTGTGGCTACTTGACTTCTAGTTTTGGAAAGCTGAGCGGCCATGTAATTGATCCCAAGCGTGCCAACAGACAAATCTTTCTCATCTCACCTGCTCGTACCCCTTGAATTAATTTGAAAGAGGTTTTAAGGACTTCAGCGCTAACAGGATGCTGATGGCATCTAATCTGCGCCTTAGATAAGCCTGGGATGAATCAGTTATTAACAGGCTGTGCTTGACAGTCACGGGTTTCCCCCGCTTCAGAGCTGGTTCTGCTCATTACTCCCATGTTCCTTTTCTGCCCTTTAGCCATAGAAGGACATAAAGCCTTATGTCCTTTAGTCATATTTCCTGAATAGAAGCCCGTCTTAATACCAGCACTTAAGAATTCTTTGTGGCATGTAATACAAACTGAATTTATTTCTACGGGGTCTAAAATATTTTTTCCACCATTGCAAAACTCAGTAAAGCTCTGAAAACCAAAAGATTTCTTATCAACAAAGCTTGACCTGACCTGGCCTGAGTGTCAGCAAAAGCCACAGGGCGGGCGTGAGGGTCTGCGCGGTGGTGAGTCATCACAGCCACCGGAGGGGCCCCATTTCTCTGTGGAGATCCTGGAGAGTGAGTCCAGGAAGGTGGGTGCGTATCTTGTCTTAGCAAGAGGCACAGAGGCCTCCGGGTAAAGCAGGTGTGGAAAGGCCTCCGTGGGGGAGCGGGCGGTCTCTGCGTCTCGCACACCTGTCGGAGCTGTTTCCTGGGGGCGTGGCGCGGAATCAGACAGCAGCTAGGGGAATAAGCCGCCGGCTCGTTTCCCAAAGGCCACCCCTTCCCTGGGCAGGGAGTGAGCTTCCTTCCTGGCGGCGACCTTCGGCTTCCTTGTACCTGGCATGGGCGCTCCCTCTTCAGGAGGCTCAGGTATCTTCAGAGGTGAAAGAATATCAGCGTGCTGAAATTTCACTGGACATGCAGCTTCAAACCGCCTGTCGTAGTCAGATTTTGTTAGAATGAAGATGATTCTAAAAATCAATTCTCTACGCTTTAGACCTGCACCTAAGCCACTACTTCACCTCCTGGGGGAGAAGGGAGAGGGGGTTGGGTTCGGGGCGCCTTGCTGTGTGGCCTTGGAGGCTCGGGTCCCGCTCTGGTGTTTGGGGCGGGTGGGTGGCCGGCGAGGTTGAGGCGCACAGTGGGGCTTTCCCGGCGTTGACTGCAGGTGGCTCAGCTCTGGAGGCCCAAGCAGACTGCTGCTGGCCCGCGGTGGTGTCGGCCGTGACCTCCTGCAATGCCCGGACGGTGGCGGCGGCACAGCCTGGGGGGACAGGCTGGGTCGCGTGGAGGGTCGCCAGGGGCCAGGAAAACCGTAACTACAAGGCTGTCTTGATACGATGGATGGAAATCAGAGCACTTCAGTTTATGAAGCGCTATAGGCCGACATGGTGCCCCCAGGGGACCCTTGCCGCCATCACAGCTGTCAGTCCCTGAGAGGCCTTTCCCATCACAGCTGTCAGTCCCTGAGAGGCCTTTGTGGAAAGGCCGCAAAGCGTGGTGTGCATGCTTAAGCTGTTGAGTGCCTGCCTCCCACATGGGAGGTCCCCGGTTCAGTTCTTGGTGCCTCCTGAAAAAGAAACAGAAAACGAGTAAAAGAAACGAGAAAAGCAACTCTGGGAAGCTGATGTGGCTCCGTGGTTGAGTGCTGGCTTCCCACATACAAGGTCCCGGGTTCAATCCCTGGTACCTCAAAAAAAAAAAAAAAGTAACCTGCCAGCCAGAGGGCACGCGGCAGCCTTTGGGGTGTCGGGGCCACTGTTGTGTCTTGCCTGGCCTGCGGTGTCTGGCTGTTTTTAAAAACTGTTTTGTTTGTGTGTGTTTCAGCCAACTGCTCAAATTAGAACCCACATAAAAATCTTTATTTCGGGCTCCCCTTGAAGAATCAGTGACCGCGTAGCCGCCGGGCTGGTGGTGCTGGACGGTGCCAGCCTGCTTTAGGTGCTGGCAGGTGCCCTCCAGGCCCTGGGGCCGCCCACCGCGCCTCCAGCCTCCGTCCCAGCCACGGGCCTTCTCCACACTCTGGAGGGGCTGCTGAGCTGTGGTCGCACGCAGGGACCACCGCGGCAGCTCTGCGCTCCGCCTGCACGGGCACCAGGCCTCAGGGCCCAGGGACAGCCGCCCCCCAGCTGATCCCACTGGCTCCGGGGTGACCCAGGTGGAGGAGGCCCAGGCTGCCTGGGAGGAGCGAGCCCGCGGGCGCCCAGTGGAGGGGCCTGGGGGCGTCAGCGCAGAGGGGCGGGGGCTGGGAGCTGCCGGGGGCCCGGGGGCGCCGAGAGGAGGGCTGGGGTGGGGCCCCGCCCGGGGCTGAGCCGCGCCGCCCCCCGCAGCCTGGAGCCGCTCTTCCCCGGGGCCAACGAGCTCGACCAGATCTCCCGGATCCACGAGGTCATGGGCACGCCTGCGCAGAAGACCCTCGCCAAGTTCAAGCAGTGAGTGCGCGTGCGCGGGGCCCACGTGCAGCTCCCGGGCGAGTCGGCCCCGAGGACTCGCTTAGGGCCCGGAGGAGGGAAACTTCCCCAGCTGCCCCCGGCTCTGCTGAGGACGCCGACTCGGGGGCAGGCTGGGGGTCAGAGGCCCTGAGCGCACGGGTGGCCACGCGGGACGGGGCTGGCATCATCCTTTTTGCCTGGAAAAGTGGGATTAACCATTTCTAGGAGAGGTACTTAGTTACCTTTACAGCAGAATAGATTTCACACACCCCTGCCCCAGGGCAGGGTGACAGTCACCAGGGATGCGCCTCTAAGTAATGGCGTATTGTTTATTATCATTGGGCTTTCAATACAGGTCGAGAGCTATGAGTTTTGATTTTCCTTTTAAAAAGGGATCAGGAATATCTCTCCTGACAGCCAATCTGTCCCCACACTGCCTCTCCCTTCTCTGCGCAATGGTGGCCTATGACCCCGACGAGAGGATCACCGCCCACCAGGCCCTGCAGCACCCCTACTTCCAGGAGCAGAGGTGGGCCGCTGGACTCCCTGGGGTGGGGGCCCTGGCTACAAGACCCCGAGGGGACCCACGGTGGCAAGTGAGCAGCCTCCAGAGGGTTCCCTGGAACAGCTCTCACTTGAATTTGGGTAAAAACAGACACACCGGCTCCTTTTGGAAACTGTGCCAGTTTGTTCACAGGTAATTTTCCCCCAAGTAAAGCTGCCAGCTGTGCCATGGCGGAGAGCATGGGGGGGGGGGGCTCCTGGACTGTGTAGCGGCTGATGCCAAGGCAGGCCGTACCCTGCAAGGACCTGCCGAACTGCTGTTTTGTGGGGTTTTACCTAAACCTCCGCACACTCCTGAGTCTCTGGCTGTGGAAGGGACAGCCTGATCCCAGACCAGTCACCCGGCAGGTGGCAGGCTGCAGGCCACACAGTTCCACCTGAGGACCCTGCAGGCCGTCAGTCCCCCATGAATTTGCCATGAGGCTGAGACAGAAGGGGAAAACAGCTCCTCCTAATGGTTCACGTGGGGAAGCAGCGCTAGTGACAACTCAAAATAATAGATGAATTTGGAGCCCAGGACAGCATACAAGCGGGCGTGGCTGTGCCTGGGCTCTCTGTGAGGATGCCCTTCTCTTTTCCTTCCCTGCAGGGCAGCCGAGAAGCAGGCTTTGGCCAGCCACAGAAAAGCTTGCTTTCCAGAGCAGCCTGTGGCACCAGACACCATTGGCACCGCCTGGCATGTTTCGAAGGAGGGCAGGAAGCAGGTACTGGGAAAGCCAGGGAGCTGGGAAAGCCAGGGAGCTGGAACTGGCCGCCTGAGGCAGGCCTGGACACCCTCAGTGGCTCCTGAGGGGGGTGCCCCTGGGGGGGCCCTGGGGAGGCCGTGCAGGCTGCACGCTGCCCATAGCAGGGGAGTGATGACAGGCACCCCTTGTGGCCAGGCCCAGAAGAGGGGTGTGGGATTGTTCAGCGCAGGGGCCCCTGCCCGCATTGCCATGCCTGCCCTGAAAACCACTTACAGACGTGCCCTGGTTTGCTGGTCCTGGCCAAGGCACTCTGCGGCCCTCAGACCTGCCCAGGGGGAGGTGTGGAGACACCAGACAACTTGTCCGTGCTTCCCAAGAAGCGAGTGACAAGCCAGCAGGCCCTCGCTGTCTGAGCTCGGCCGCCAACCCGCCTGTTCCACCCAGTCCAACAGCGACGGGCTGGCAGCACTTTGGGTTTTGGGATGAGCCTTTGCTCTTGCTTCCTTGCTCAGTCTCAGCACTGCTCTGGCTGTGCTTGCTCCATCCACCAGGGTCCGAGTTCTGGGGCAGTGCCAGGTCCATGCGGATAAGCTGGATAACTGCCTTTTCCGTCCCGACTTTGCTTTAGTTTGGTAGAGGCTGCTGCGGCGATCTACCCGAAATGGGTTGGCTTCTCTCAGGTTAGATGCTTACAGTTCCGAGGCCGCGAAGGTGTCAAGTCTGGGCTTCACCCGCGGCGCTTTTCTCCCCGAGGAGCGGGTGCTGGCGGTCGTAGGTCCTTCCACGCGGCAGGGCACGGCAGCGGTGCCCGCCGGCCTCGCTGCTTTCAGCTTCTTGCTCTCAGGGCGCCCTCTTAGTGGGCTTTCCGCTTAGTGGGTTCCTCTGGCTCTCACAGCTTTCCTTCCGTGTCTGGGGCTCTTTGTTCCTCCATTTATGAAGGACTGCGGTGAGAGGATGAAGAGGATCAGGCCTGTGTCCCGCGATCCAACCAAAGGCCCTTAGCTACAAGAGGTTTCCATGCACATGTCTCTGAGGACAGGGTTTTTGGGGATCTCCCCGGCTTCAAGCTGCCACAGATGTTTTCAGTCATCCACATGCTCCTTGATCTCCACCTTCATCGATTGCTTACTGGGTGCTATAGGAGCTGAGGACACGGATATTTCTGGGCCAGGCTGTTTTGCAGAAATCCCGGCTCTCGTGTCCAGCCACCTACTTGGCAGCTCCACTTGGGTGTCTGGAAGGCACCTTGTTCAAACCCGATCGCCTGCTCCTGCCCCACAAACTTGGCCCGCCCCCAAGTCCCTCCCGCAGCCAGAGGCTCCGTGCCAAGGCCTGGTGATGCCACGGCCAGCTGGCACCCGCCGGGGCCCCTCCGCCGGGCCAGGGCTCAGCGCTCCTTTGGGTCAGGGTCAGGCAGCGGCTGTCTCAGGCTTCACAGGCCTTACGGCCCCTGCCAAGCTACGCAGCTGCGGCGGCAGCAAAAGAGGCCGTAGGCGCCATGTCCAGGAATCCATGAGCGCTCAGGGCGGGTCCCAGTGACAGACTGGCCACAGGCACAGGACGCTGAATTCTGTGTGATTTTCACGAGTCACAAAATGCTGTGGTTTTTGACTATTAGAAAGTGCAGAAACCTCTCAGCTCACAAGCCAGCCAGGAACAGGAGGCAGGCGGTCTTGGCCTGAGAGCCGGCGGCCCCGTGGCTGTGGTCCCCGTGGCCTGCAGGCCCACCCTCGCCGGTGCTCGCCTGTCACGTCGGGGCCCCGCAGCGCCTCTTCCGCCGGCCGGCGGGCCTCGGCCCAGGACGGCGTCGCTGCCTGGAGCGGGCCGAGTGAAAAGCCCGCGGGCTCGCAGAGCCTCTGCCTGTCGCCGCAGGACAGGGCGAGTGGCCGCCTTGCTTTCGGACAGCTGGTCACCTGGGCACACCCCATGGCTAGAAAATTAGACCATATGAACCAAGTGCAGAGAGCCTCTCGCTTCTCCTGGTTTCCATAAAGGGAAGCCGTTGTACACTCAACTGACCTTTGTTCTGTTTCTAGAAACAGTCACTAAAGCAAGAGGAGGACCACACCAAGAGACAGGGGCGGGCCTGCCCGATGGAACTGCCCAAGCTTAAGCTCCCGGGCGCGACCAAGCTGCCGTGGTACTCGAGCCCCGCGCTGCAGTCTGCGTTTGCGTCTGGAAGGAGTGGGAACGCGCCTCTGCTCCAGCCCCTGAAGTGTGTCGGCGGCAGCAAGAAGGTAGCGCTGCTCGCTGGCTTCCCGGGGGGCACCCCGAGGCTGTCCTGCTCCCCCATCACGTCTGTGGTTTCTTTTGAACAGGCAGATCCAAGCAAGGACATCAAGCCGAGCCTGAGACGGTACCACCTGCCCACGATAGAAAGGAGGGGCGGCGGCTACTGAGTGGCACGCGCCGCCCCGCCTTGGCGGAGAGAAGCGGGAGCCACCAGGCACAGGCCCGGCCACGCTGCTGCCGAGTGCGACATGGGCGCCTTGCCCCCGACACCGGAGTTCAGGAGCGCCGCCCGCAGACCCCACGCGCCCACGTGGACGGCCACGCGCGGCAGCGCCTCGACAGCAGCTGAGCTGATGCTCCTTTGCAGTGTTGGGAAACACCTCGTTCTAGGGTTTTATCTCATTTCCATGACAAGCATTTGGAGAAGAGAGACTATTTTGTAATTTTTTATATGGATCGAAACAGGTGAAGTAGGCCGCGCTTGTACAGTTGAGGCTGCTAGGCCGTCAGTCTGCTCCACGAGCACTGAGCCGGGCTCTCTCGAAGGACTTACAGGCTACGCGGCCGAGGCTTCGGGTTTTATTAAAGAACCAGCTATTGTAACTAGGCCTCATTTTCCTGTTCCTCAGCCTCGGTGGCCGTTACACTCTCTTCCTGTCTCAAGCCCTGCCAGCGTGTTAGGCCGACTGTGGGGAAGGCCGGGGTGTCTTCATCTAGTTTTACTTGCGAAACCACTCAAGGAATAAACACAGGCTTTTCCCAGGAGCCCCCGGGGCTGCAGCCGGGTGAGGTGAAGCTGCAGCCCGGCGGCAGGTTTGAAGTGGGGCGATTGGCGATTGGCAGAAGTCACAGCCCCTCGTCACTTGGAGGTCGCGGGTCCTTGTCAGTTTAGCTCCTGCCGCTCTTTTGTGAGTAGACCGTGCATTTCCTAATTGCCTGTGGACAGGTTGGAGCTCTGTATCTCAATGCCAACAGTGAGGTGGGCACCTCGCGGCCCTCGAAAGGAAACCCATTTCCTCCTGGGTGGGACGGCACGTGGCCGAGGGGCAGACTCTGGGTGCTGCAGGTGGGGGGAAGCGGCCGCCCTTTTGTCTTAGAGCGTAGCCTGATGGTTGAGGCTCTCTTCTTTTCCCAAACTTGCCACATTTAAAAGAAGCTACATTTTTTTAGGTTAGTTTTTTTGTTTGTTTGTTTTTTTATTTTAAAGATACTTAGATTACATAAATGTTACCCACAAAATACAGGGATTCTCATACGCCCCACCTCCCACATAACCATCCTTCATTAGTGTGGCACGTTAATTGCAATTGAGAAACACATCCCGGGGCTTTGCCACTGAGCAGGGACCACAGTTCACGTTGTAGACCCCACTCTCTCCCACTCAATTCTGCATGGTATATGATGATATAGAGTGGCCTGTGTCTGTCATCGCATTGTCACTCGACAATTCCCAAGTCCCGAAAAAGCCCCTGTATTACAACTGCTTTTCCCTCTCCCTGCCCCCAGAGCCCCCAGTGGCCAGTGGCTCCACCTCGATGCTGTAGTTTCTTCCATTGCTAGAATCCCAGTGAGTCCACTCCAGGCCACAGCTCTTAGGTTAGTTTCCCCTCTCAAGAGAGCCCTTGTGACACCTTCCACTTGCTCTGCAGTGGTCCCCGCCTGGCAGTGGTGAAGCAAGACGGGCTCTGGGCAGTGGGTGTGGCCCAGGGAGGAGCGCCTGGAGCCGTGGATTCAAGGCAGTGGTGAAGATGGAGCAAACCTCTCAAAAGGCAATGGCTGCACTCGTGTTTCCCAGCCTCGGTTTACTCGGTGTGCTCAAATTTAATGTGATTCCTTAGAGAAATGTGTTTCGGACACTTCATGGCTTGGTCTTGGCAGAGAAAGTCCTCCCAGGGCGCCGCTGGCTGGTGTAGAAATGAGAGACAGCCTTCTGCTCGGCAGCCAGACCTGCCGCCGCGGTTCTAGAAATCTGTAGCATCTACAAGCAGGTGTGGGCATGAGCGCAGCTCGGGAGAGGCTGCAGGAGCGGCTTCACCCAGAGCTGTCCCCAGGAACGCTTCCTTAGCGATGTCGTCACGGGCAGGCCACGAACCACTGAAACACCCACTGGGTTCTCAGCGACACGGGTGGCCTTGTTGACTTCCAGCTGGAAGCAAAAATGATTGGCTGAGGCCGCCGTCTGTGCGCCCGCATGCCTGCTGCACCCACCCGGGCCGTGGGCGAGGGGGCTTGGCACCCTTGCGGGCAGCAGCTCTGGCCGGACCTCGCAGAAGGTGGCACGCCAAGGACAGAGCCTCCCGTACCAGACGTGCAGGTCTCAAAAAATTACGCTACAGCCCCAGCCAGTTTAACAGGACAAACAAACCGTATAGTCAAGAGTTTTCATGTTAACTTTTCTCGTGAATTCGAAGCAGCACTCAAGTGATAAAAATGACCAGTGAAGTAACCTAATTCCCCCAAGGGCAGAATTAATTATACGGATAATAGAATTATTGCCTTGGAAACAATCGTCTTAAAACAAAGGTTAGATATCGGGCATCTCCACCAGTGAGTCCATTCCCCTTATTCAAAGTCATTTTCCATCAGCATTGAACTGTCTTAAGTGCAAACTGGTGAAAACCTAGGATTTGCCGCATCCTTCTTTCCGAATTACAGATTTAAGAAGGTACCGACTTTATGGGTGCATTCCAGGTTGTCTTCTGACCACAGGAAAAATCAGTATCAAAACAGAGTGAAAGGGAAGCGGCTGTGGCTCAATCAGTGGGGCTCCCGTTTACCATATGGGAGGCCCTGGGTTCGGTTCCCGGGGCCTCCTGGTGAGGGCAAGCCCGCCCGCACGGCGTGGTTAGCTGACCCAGCGAGCACAAGCAGCAAGGGGGGGAGAAATGAATAAATAAATAAAATCTAAAAAAAAAAAAAAAGAGTGAAGCACTATTTGTAGCAGTTGAATTTAAGGGGATTTCTTTGACGAAGAAACATCTCACGCTATTTTATATATACGTAAATACTATCTACATACATAGATATACAAGCTCTAATTACACCGGATTTTAGTTTATTTTTACTGCAGTCCCAAAAGTGATTTACCGACGGACACGGCTTCCTCGGGTGCTCCCTGTGCAGAGCCTCAGCTGGGAGCAGCTCCCGGCGTGAGGGGGTAAGCGCTGGCGAGCGGGGGGCCGCTGCACTCCAGGGCCCCCTGGGGGGGTGGCCTGGTTTGGGACTGACCGTGCACCCTGCAGACAGCAGCTTCCGTGGATCCAGCAGGAGCCCAGGCCGGGCCTTCGCCGCAGCCCCCACCATCAGAGAAAAGTTGGTTTTGGTTTGGAAGCCGGGGTTTTAAACCCTCCATTCTCACCTGTTCAGCTCCACCCAGAATGTTCCATCACCTGTTCAGCTCCACCCAGAATGTTCCATTACATGCCTAAGGAATTGGAAGTCGTGGGATCAGCCGCCTGCATGGGGGTCACACGTGGCCCCCCCACCGGGTGGGCGCCCCAGCTCAGCAGCCGCCCTGCCTGGAAGGCCCCAGAACGCTGTGGCCAGGCCTTCAAGGCAGAGTTTCTGTGGCACCTTCTACAAGGTTCTCCGTTGCTCTTGAGCGGCGCGAGGGCAGCTGAGCCCCGGCGGGGTTCGGGGCGGGGAGCGAGGCTGGGACAGAGGGGCCTGCGCCCCGATGCTGGGGGCCTCTGGAGGGCCTGAGCTCCCTGCGCGGCGCGGGCACTTACGTCTCTGCACTTCTTAGGGGCTCGCGCGGCTACACCATAGTCTGGCAGTCGCTTACGAAGAGGGATTTGAAGGCTACAGGAGTGCAACGCAAGCTACGCACGTCCGGCCCCATGAGCACAGGCGTATCCTTGGCTGCAACTGCTCAGCATCGTTTGCAGATGATAAACCTTAAACGCTGAGCAAACTGCTCGGTCTCCACATACTGGACTCGCAGCCCGTGGAATGAACTTACCTTGGGCTTCGCCCACACCTGGCTGCCCCACTCCGAGTCATTCTAGCCGCAGCGAGTTTCTTGCCTCAAACCTGAAACCCATTTGGGCTAGACACGGTCAGCCTAAGAGCGACGGGCACTGTGGGGCGAGCCCTGCTCCCGGAGCCCGGAGTGACGAAAGCTGCAGCAGCAGGCGGCTTCGCCTTCCCAGGCCCGCGGCCCCCGACGTTTAAAGTGGTTTCCAGGAGCTCTGGGGTCACAGCTACAAACCTGAGCAAGGGGCCCTGCGAGGCCTCCCCCCAGGGACCCCCGTCTGCAAGCCACGTGCCTCAAAGCTGCCACCTCCCGCCTGGCGCTTTGCCGTCTCGGGGAGGAACTTTGCAGGAAGGCACTGCCCCCCGTCAAGGAGAACGGGCCAGCGCCGCCCCGCGAGCCCCGGGTGAGACCGTTTTCCAGCAGCACAGGAAGGAAGGAACCTAAAAATTGTATTTAACCCAGTATACGCCCGTGCGTAAGAGATAGGACCCGGGTCTCTCACATTCTTTTTTCGCGTAAGGCCTTGGAAGTCTGGTGCGTCGCCCACTGGTCCAGCCCACCCCTGCGGCCAGCCCTGGGCCCGGCGCTGTCCCTGCAGCCCTAGGGCGGCGGGGGCAGAGCACCCGCTCCCCAGGGCCTCCCCTGCCTGACCAGCCCTCGGCCTGCAAGCCCCCACGCCCCTTCTGGTTGGTTCTGTCCTCTGCTTGCTGTGGAGCCCCCGGCCCAGGGTCAACCACCCTCACCCCATCCTGCCCTTGACTCCTGAGCTTCTGAAAAAGCTCCATCGCCCAAGGTCCAGGGACCGAGGCTCTGGTTAGCAGGGTCAGCCCTTTGGCGGTCACCTCCGTTAACTGTTTTAGGGTGGCTCGTTCTGCAACCTTGTGCCGTCCAGCGCCCCGGATGTCAAAACCCAAGGGCGCGCCGGCGGACCCCGGCGGAAGGTCCTCATCCCTCCCAGGCGGGGAAGGACGGCCCGAGAGCACCGGGGCGCCCGCGCGGGGGTCTGTCCCGTTCCCGGGACGGTGGCAGTGGGCAGACGCGGCATTAAGGCGAGAACGTAAGCTCAGGGCCGCCTTACGTGAGCCGTGCGCCCCGACCTGCCTGTGACAGTCAGGCTGAAGGTGGCACGTTTCCAGGGGCCACTCAGCCTGCTCCGGAGACGCCGCCCAGGGCACCCGGGGAAACCTAGGGGTGAAGGCCCTGCTCCAGGCCCGCCCGCGCCCGCCAGGCCCCGCACCCAGAGGCTGGTCTGGGGGCGCCGGCACCCAGGAGCCCGCTGCTCTTTCCGCCTCGGCTTCTCAGACAGGGCGAGGGGGGCGGGCGGCGCTGCAGGGAGGCCGCGGGGTCCCCCAGGGCTGTCCTTGCCAGCGCCCCGGGGGCCTCGCCTGGCCAGGGGCCCGCTCAGGTCACTGTAGGGTGAGGGGGCGACAGAGGCGGCTGCTGCCCCCAGGCGGAACGAGCCCCGCGCAGGGGCAGGGAGCCACAGGCCGGCCCGCTCGGGCCAGCGCGGCCAGGCTGACCGAGGTCGCTGGAGCCCGGGGCCGCGGAGCGGGCGCCAGGGACGCTGGAGCAGCAGCCCTGGCCCGGCGGGCTGAGCCCCGGCCGGTGCCGCCACACGACACTGGCTGCTGAGAGCGGACATGCCCTGTTCTTTAAGGGGCTAATGGAGAGACGAGGTAGCGGCACTGCAAGCATGAGCGAGGCCCTGGTGTTCACAGCGTTAAAGCGTAGCTCACTGAGAAGTTTCAGAGCTTAGATGTGCGTGAAAATGACCTGCATTTAGACCTCGTCCACACATTTTCATTTGATGTCACTATGCAGAGGACAACTCCAAAGTGCTTTGTAATATCAAGTCTTCAGTAAGTTTCTTGAGCTGTAACAACGACAAGTGAACAGCTAAAAGCAAAGTAGTAAAGACAAACGTGATTTTTGTAAAATTATAAAGTAACAATCCTGATAATAAGGCTTCATTCATTATTGCAGGTTAATTTGCCAGTATTTCATTTCAGGAAGGCTCTTTATGAAATTTATTCAAGTTGTCAAGAAATTGGGTAAAGATGTAAAAAAAGAGAAACACATGAATTTTATTTTTGATTTTAAATATTCACACAATTTTGTAGACTATCACCTAACGTAGCAGTCTTCAATAAACTCAGGTATACAGAAACCATGAACCGCAGGGAACTTTTCTCTGCACTTTTAAGCGAGAGACGGCAATGCCACCCTGGCACAAAGGCCACCTGGGAGGCTTTCCCAGCACCAGGGGCGCATCTTCAGCGTTTCACTTGGGGTCTGAGTTTCAGAGGTAACGGCTGAACAGATGCTCTGCAGACCCACAGCCGTTGTCTCGGACATCCCGGGGTCCTGGGGAGAGCCCCACGGTCCCTGGGCCAGTCGCCAGGGTGCCCGCCAGGCTCCCCACCCATGCAGGGCAGCGCTGGGCCAGCTCCGCCTGGGAACCCGCCGGGCAGAGGCGCCTCCAGGGTGACGAGACCGGGACACACCCCGGCAGCCGCACGCCGCAGCCCGCAGCTCCCTGCTTTGCGGGCGTTGGAGGGTGCGGGCCCTCGGCAGAGGCTGGTGCGTGCGACACACGTCTTCCCGGCCAGGCAGGCCCGCGGCGCGCGCCCGGCTCTTCCAGGGGCGGTCTCTCCTCCGCTCATACCCGCGCCCGCTCGCATCCCCCCCAGGCAGGAGGCCAGGAGGGCCCTGGGGACAGGCGCAGACACTCGGTCAAAGGACATCAGCAACATGAGCACGGGTAATTTAAGGCTTCTGAAGAATTCCAGCTGCCCACAGCAGGTGCAGGGACCTGTGGCCGAGGGCCACCGCCGCCCGCCTCCACCCTCCCCTCCTCGAGGAAAGGCCTGTCCCAGCCCCGAGCCCAGGCTCACAGGAGCTAATGCTTTTCTCCTTCTCACAAATGCTACAAGGCTCCATCAGGCCCCAGATCGTCACAAAACCAAAAACCAAAACAGAACACAAAACAAAGGTTACTGTTCTCCGCCAGCACTCGTTACCTTTAAGAGACGCCCCCTGCCGCCTGCCCAGCTCCTGGCCGCCCCTCCTGGGGCTTGTCTCCCCGAGGCCGGCTCTGCCAGGGGTCGCTCGCAGCCTTTGCTCCCTTCGTTCCCTTGGCCCTCAACACAAGGCAGGTGTCAGGGAAGGTTTGGGGCTGGACCTGCCTGTGGCGCCTCAGAAGCCTGCCCCGAGGTCACAGCACAAACCTGGGGGGTCTACAAGAGGCAAGCAGCACCCTGACGGGCGACGCGTGTGGAGGAGGAGAGCTCCCGAGGAGTCATGCCCTCCCCTGGCTAGGGGCTGGCGGGGGCCTCCCCCAGAGGGTAGGGTAGAAAAGACATCCCCAGTCATGCTTGACCTGAAAAACTCGGAAAATTTTCTATGATGAAGTTCAAAGTTTAGTGAGAATAAACTACAAACACACTCCCCAAATCTCAGTGGCTAGCAAGGAAGCAGCCTGGCATCGCACCTTCTGGGTCCGAGATCAGAAGGCACGCCCCACCCCGACTCAGTACACAGAAGACATATTCGATGGAGGGTGGGGAGGGGTCCCGCCTCCCACCTGCCTTTCTCCATCACCCCTTCTCCCGCTCCTCCAGCCTGCCCACCCCCCCATTCCCACGACAATAAACCGCGGGGCCGTGCACCCAGCCATGACTCCTCCCAGGGGGGTGCAACCCAGAAAGTCAGAGGGGAAGTGTCGTGCCACTCAGTGCCAGGGTGCAGGTGTACGTGGAGAGCTTTCCTGCCGGTGAAGGTCACGCTAAGATTCGCCATCAACGCTGCTGAGCTGTGACTGGCCACTCTGCACTGGGCCAAAACCAAAGTCCTGAAGTTGGAAACTGCACACGCAATGCCTCAGAGGCAGCTGGAACTGCATTCCTAAGCTCTGCACGTGCAGAAAGCTGAACACGGGACGCTGGTCTCTAGCCTATCATCTGACAGCCTAAGTTTCAACAATCCACCGGGTGGCTGTCTTCAGTGACCTTGAGGTCAGAACATTTATAACAGAGGACCCGACTGAAGGCGGCAGCAGCTGCTCGGCGACGAGCGACCCGTGGCACTGGGAGGCGCAGCCGGGAGGCCCCCAGGCCTTCTGCTCACAGACACCGGCCATGGCCAACACCGGGCGACGGACACCGCTCGGCACGAAGCCAGGATGCGCGGGCACAGGCCTGAGGCCAGCCTGGCTCTGCCGTCGGGGCTGCTGCCCATCGAGCAGAAGTCTTCACAGAGCTTCACGAGTCTGAGTCACAGTCACTACTCAAACCAGAATAAATGATCATTGCTTCTATGTTTAATTACAAAGGTGTGCAAAACAGAAAAACAATCCTAAGTGCCCCAAATAAGTTAACAAATAAGATCATTACCACGTTGACACGAAATAGCTCAAAGAACCACGTCATCCGTCGTGAAAAATGGACTCAGAAGAACTCCTCCCGCAGCTGCTAAAGTCCATGAGGAATTACAAGCAAACGCTGCAGCCGCCCAGGGAGGCAACGCATCTTTCCTGGCCGCAGAGGGAAGTCCCTGTGGCGCCACACCAGAGGGACACACGCTGTCAGGCCCCCGAGGGTGAGGCGCTCGGGAAGGGGCTCCTGAGGCTGGGGCCAGGTGAGCTGTCAGCGTCCCAGGTCATCCCGGAATCACAGCTGCCGCCACTTGACAGGAAAAGGGACAACCTGCACTCGTGCCTGCTCCTCTGGGCGGGAAAGCAAACCGCAGACCGGCAGTGCCAGCAGGTCCCCTGAGGCCGACGGGGAACAGTCTTTACAGAGCCAAGCGGAGACGCTGTCCATGGCCTCATGCCATGTGCCTTTCTGGCCAAAAGGAAAAAAAAAAAACCTCCTTTTCCTTTGTTGGAAAAAGCATAAGCAAAGCCTGTCAGACATAAAAGATCTCGGCTTCTGTGGCAAGAGGCACTTTGGACAGCGGCTGCTGGCGTCCTCGGCCCACAGTCCCGTGACTGGCCAGGCTCTGGGCGACAGGCATGGGCTTCAGTGCACGCACCTAGTCAGGATCTCAAGCAAAGTGCTACAAACAGCTTCTTTGAAAAAAGATGTTTATTAAACAATTTTAATTGTCATAAAATGACTAAAATGAGTTTTAAAAATTAAGGCTCTTCTCTTTCTGTGGATTGCCAGAACAATGTAAAAATAATATCAATCAACCCTGCTGAATGCTTTGTTCCTAAAGTTAAATTTCATAGATTCCTAAACATTTTATGATTAAGATAAAAAATTGGATTATAAATGACAATTAATGGCCGTCTGTACTGAACACACACTCTGATCAGGTGTACAATATTCTAATTGAGTAGTTAAGCAAAAATATTCCAGTTAAAGCAGAAATTTTAATTTTTAGCCTTTTAAGTCATTGTTTCCCCACACTGGCATGATTTTCCTAAAATTGAAAGAGTCTAATACAGGAACACTAACCTTGGGACACTAACTCCCAGGAGGATGACTGTCGTGGCTGGCAATTAGTTTGATTATATACTTTTTAAACGCTCTAAGGTGATTTATCAAATGATTCAGAATTACATGGCATGCAGTATCCAAAATTATGGCTCTGATGCATTTAGATTTACATTAAGAGTAACAAGTGTCATTCACAGTCATTGTACAGCCCGCCCCTCCCGCCAGCAAAACGCTCGCTGCCTGTCAAGTCCTAGCTCTGGTGCAGCATTAAGGATTAAAACTTACCACTTTACCAGGCCTTCCCCATGTGCAAATAAACCCCTCCTGACAAGCAGTGACTACACAGTCTTCAAGGAAAATTAACACCGTCAGTCTCTCGTGTGCTATCTTTTTACAAATCAGCGGCTCTAACAGGGGAACGTCTTCCATCCGAGGACACAGGGGCGTGCCCAGAGTTTTCGCTGGGTCTGTTTTCGTTTTGGTAACCAGGTTCAGCTTGTCACTGCTCTTGCTGGAAACGTGCCCCATGCTGTGGTTGCGCTTGTGGTCTTTCTCCTGGTGCCTTTCCTTCCGGTCGTGTAGGGAGAGGGTTGCAAATTTGCTGACCCCAGAAGCAATGGCCCCGTCCGTGACACTGCTTTTGCTGCCAGCATTTGAGACTGCCGAGTGTGGAAGGCTGTTGGACCGTGGGAGGGGAGGGGGCACGGAGTTCCCCGGAGCCGTGACACTGTTCCCGTTGCTCCCGGCAGGAGGACTCGTGGCGTTCATGACATTTGTGTGTGTCCTTGCTCTGGAGAGGGGCTGGTGGGGGAAAAGGATGTCCTCCGTAAGGTCCCACAGGCAGAGCTGCGTGTCCTGGCCCACCGAGCCAAACCGATACGTGACGCTGACGGGGCGGCTGTCTGTAGAGTTCCGTTTGGACAGCCGAGATTGTGTACTATTTGCCCGATCTCTGCCAAAATGAAGAAGGTCTTGGAAGTCCTCGTCACTGCCGCTGAACTCCATTGGGTCGCTTTCTTCCACACTAGTGGTGTAGGGATCAAAAGCCACCACGCTGACCCAGGACTTGTGCCCGTGGCCTCTCGCTATCACTCGGCAGTCTACAAAAGACCAGACTGTCACCAAGTCGTCCTCCCCACCCGTCACAATGTACTTGCCATCTGGGCTCCAGCACACACAGAGCAAGCCTCCAAAGTAGCTCCTCATTGTGCCGTGCGGCTCCACGGAATCAAAGTTAAACACCCGCAGAAACCCGTCCTGGCTCACACATGCTAAGAACTTGCCATCTGGGGAGAAAGCAAACTCGTTGAGGGCCCCCTCACCCACTGTCCATTTAAGGAGAGGGTTCCTCGTGGATTTGCTCTTGCAAGTGTGCACAGCAAAGCTCTCTCCCTGCTTCAGAAGCTGGTAGTGGGGGGCTGTGGTGCCACAAGTGTGCTCCACGTTGTACAAGTACATGTTCCCGCTTGAGTGAGCCACCAGGAAAAGGTTTTCCGAACCGGGAACCCACTTGACACAGGTTACTCGTGACTTGTCTATTAGTCTCTGTGAAGACAAAGGAGAGCAAGTTACCACAATGGAGAAGTTTAGAGTTCTACTTTTCCAGCAAGAAAACCTGCCTGCTTCTTGGTGAGGAGTGGGGAGCCCACCCCGGGAAGCCCACACCTAAGCCAGCCAAGTCCAGGGGGAGCACTGGCTACAGACTGACATTTGGGAACAGCACCTGGGGTCAAGCCCAGGCTCCCAGGGAGCGACGTGATGAGGGCCGGACATGGACTGGCGCTGGCGGCACCCTGAGACCACCCTCGGGAGCGTCTCGTTTTCTCAGCAGGAGTGTCTCGACTCCACTGCTCTCCACACAGAGTCCTCTCTGTGGGAATCCCCAAGAAAGACCTCTCAGCTCTCAGAGCCAGGAGAGCCCGGCCTCCGGGGTTCTCTGGGCTCCACTGTGACCGCAGCTGCCCGCTGACCACCTCTGCCCCTTGGCTCGGGCTGCCCCAAGGTGGGGCGTCAGGCGTGCCGCCCCTGCGAGCAGAGCTCACAGGCCTTCAGGGCACCCTGCCCGCGTCCAAACTCGGCCCCGGACTGAGACTTCCTCCCTCGTACACAGTCCTGTGTGTATCTTTATGAGCATTTCCTCAAACTCCTCTTTGGAACAAGGTGATCGTTAAAGAAATCAGTAGATGGCTGATCCCGGAGGCTGTGCCTATGTCTGTCGTGGCACTCCACGCCCCTTCCTGGGCTACTGCACCAAACGTTTCTTTACCAGGCACCTGTCAGTAGTCTTGCCTTCAAAACCAAAAGAGCAAAAGGCAAAAACTACGAACTGGCCAGAGGTATGACCTGCAGCCCTGGCTGCTTTCAGACCCTGCCACGAGGCCCGCAGCTGCCACTCGGTGTCTCCCCAAACTGCCTCACCTCAACGTCGCATCACCAGAAACCATCTCGAAGTGCCCGAGATCCCAAAATTCTCCCTAGAAACCCACTGCCAAACGTTCTCTGCTGTGCCGTCGCCATGTGGCCATGTGCCCCGGGGAGCCCAGGAGACCTTTGCCGAATTAAGGTGTGACCATTCCCCCTAACTGGCTGGGATGCGCCTCACTCGTGTCTGAGGTGCTGGGGCACGTGGACACAGACCCATCCACGGGCATTCCCAGAAACCGGCCACATGCTGTCTAGATGGACGCCAGTGTCTGCTGCAAGTGGTACGTCTTTACAGAGATGGGGAAGCTTTACAAGAAGGGCTGGAAAAGAAGAAATCAGTGAGCCAGGCAAGCTGTTGCAGAGCATGAGTTGTCAGAAGGCAGGTCACCAGACCAGGACTCCAGCCAGGGAAGACCTGGGGGCCTGGGCAAGGCGGACTGGAACCTGCCTAGCACGTGGCCAGGGGCGCCGGGCAAAGGGTCTGCAGCAGCAAGTGCGCGGCTGGTGGCTCCGCGGTGCCAGCCCACCATCCTTGGGGCAGGGCTGGCATCTGCATCCCAGCTGGTGACCTACCTATAAAGGCACCTGCCTGCAGTGACACTGACAACCCAAAGGCCTGGCGCTGCCTGGCAGGAGCCCAGGAGAGCTGCCGCCTTTCTCTGGGAGGAGGTGAGAGGGCCATTTACAGGGCCAGGCCTGGGCTTCTGGGAGAGGCCGGTGCAGGGATGGTGAGGACAGTAAGCTCTAAGGGGCTCCCAATCCACGCCCCACCCCAGCCAGAGCTCTGCCAAGCCCCCGTCCATGCGCTCACTGTGCCCGCGTGTCCGCGCCTGGTCAGCCGTGCCTGAGGGTCTCCAGGGAGCCGACAGGAGCAGAGGGCTGGAGGCCACACTGCTGCCCCATCCCAGGAGCTCTCCATCCTGCACCTCCATTTCACCACAGCCAAGCCAAACCCTGATGTTTCCAAGATTGCTTCTGTGTTAACTTAGTGTTACTGTAATTTATTGTGCATGGAAAGTTTGAAGAACAAAACATATTCGAGCAGAATGGTTAGGAGTAAATTTTACATTTTGATAAAACAACAAATTCCATTAAAAACTATAAAATGTTAAAATAGTATTGCTCCACAGCTGTGAAAATACAAAGATAAATAATTACGGCACCATTATTAAAAGAAATGTTACTGCTATGACAAAACTGACAAAACACATGAAAAATCTGCTCTAGCCTCATGTGGGAAGCGTCCACCATCAGTTCACCTCACGACCAGACTGTGTGCTCAAGGGTAGGGAAAAGGCAGACTTCACCCGGGGTCTCCTGTGCCCCGGCCACGTCTGGGGGGCAGGCAGAGCCGTGCACGTGTGCGAAGCACACCCACCACAGGGCTGGTGCTGACTTCCCATCTGCGTGCCTACCCGGGTGCCAGCACTGGGAGGGCAGCTCTGCACACAAACTCAAACTGAAAGGCGGCCGTTCGACAGCTACGGCCTGCCTAAGTCACAGGCAGGAGCACAGTCCAACACCTCCTTCATACCCGCTCCTCCTCCCCAGGCCCCATCCCTGGTCCTATTTGCCTCTCCCACGTCTCTTCATGCTCGTACAAGTCAAACTGAACCCAGGTTATCCACGTCCCTTTTTAGCTGACACAGAAGGAAGCACACCTGCACACTGCCTGCAGCTCGTCTCTCCTTCGGTAACATCCTGGAGAGCTTTCTGTGTTGGTAAAGAGCACTTCTTCCCTCTTTTCTGAAGCTGCTGTGTGAGCGCTGAAATTTATTTTTAAGTCCCCCACTGCTGGACCTCTCTGTCATTCCCAGTCTTCTGCCATGACAGGAAGGCAGTGGGCCTTGTGTCCCTGTCAGCTTTCATATGCACGCGCAGACCTGGACACATTCACAGTGGAGCAGCTGAGTCAAAGGGCGTGTACATTTACAATCTTTACAGAGTTTGCCAAATTGCCCTCATGGAAGATGTGACACTATCTCTTCCCATCAGCAACATAAGAGTGCCTGTCACCCCGTAGGAAGATACTATTGCCATAATACACACGAGGAAACAGGCTCAGGGGGGTCCCATCCATCCATCCATTCAGTCATTCATTCAATATTTACTGAGTGTATAACATGTGCCAGGCACTGCAACAGCTGGGAATAAAACAGAAATGCCTTCCTGCATGGAATTTATTTTCCAGTGGGATGAAAAGTAAAACGGGTAAGATCTGATGGTAATAAGTGCTATGAAGAAAAAACACACCAGAGTGAAAATACAGAAAGTCCGTGGGTGGGGTGGGGTGGGGTCTGCAGTGACTGAGCTTCCAGCAGGATGGCAGACAAAGGCCTCGGGCTGGTGGGCTGGCAGGTCGCCAGCAGGTGGGAGGCAGTCAGGGGGAAAAGGCTCCAAGCAGAGGGAACAAGTGCAAAGGCCCTGAGGCAGGACAAGCCAGGCCTGCCAGAGGAAGAGCAGAGGCTGGTGGGGGGGGCAGGTCAGAGGGCACACCGCTCCCCAGGGGCCGTCGGTGGGGGGCCACGGGCCCACCAAGACGAGCTGGAGGCCTGGCTGACGGGATGGCCATGGGCTCCAAGTGTGTGCGGTGAGAGGGCACCACCTACCCCACACCTCAAGGCTGGGAGGGGAAGCCCGTCTCTAAAATGTTCCTTGGAGGCAAAAACCATCTGGTAAACACCAACAGTGATTTAATTTAAATTATTTTGGCTTATTATTTGGCTTGGGCTTAAGAACAGAAAGTATTTTACTTCTGCCTTTCAAACTATGAAAAAGAAACACCTGGAACATTTAACTCAACAAATATAAAGAATTAAAAATTAGGCAGCTCAGTTTTTGTACCCTAAGGCTCTAGTATATTTTTTGTTCCAGGGACTATGTAGTAAAAACAGAAAAGAATCTTCATCACTGGTCAGTGTTAAGTAATGGAATTTCCCCCGGGCTTGAATATTTCAACAGCGACAGAGCCTTCATCTGAATAAGGATATCAAAAAAATACTCTCCGCCAACGCGAGGGCCCCTCTGAGGAGCTCTGGACAAGAGGTGAGGCTGGGGTTGAGGGAGACCAGAACAGGGCCAGCAGGCAGGGCCTGAAGAGCCAGCGCTTCCAGGACAGGCGGAGCACACCTGCGAAGGGGCCAGGAGCGGCCAGCCCAGGGCTCGGGACAGGGCGGCCACCAAGGCCTTGAAGGCCCAGGCCGAGGAGCTCGGGCTCTGACCCTGCAACCCTGGCTGTGGCCACGCGTGGCTGCTGAGCACCTGGTGTGAGACTGGTCTGCCTGCAGATGTGCCTGAGTGTAGAACGCACACTGGCTTCAAAGGCTCTACATGGAAAAAGAATGTAGAACATCTCAATGATTTTTATATTGATTATATGTGGAAATGATAATACTTTGCATATGTTGGATAAACTAAAATATAATTAAAACTAATTTCACCTATGTTTTATTTTTTTAATGTGATTAGAAAATTCACAATGGAAATGTGGATTGCTCTATATTTCCATTGGGCAGTGCTGCTGCAGACAGCGGGGACGCCAAAGATTTCTGACAAGGGAGAGGACAGCTTACAGCAAAGTCCCCCCCACAGTGGCTGCAGAATGGGAGGCGGGGGAGGGGGCTGGGGAGGCACCAGGTGGGAGGTGATGGCAGCTGTCCCAGCCATGGACAAAAAGGTCTTCAATGACCAGTGCCGGTGCAGATGGGGGGCCCCGGAGGAGGGAGCAGGAGGTGGGCGTGGGCAAGAGGGCACCTGAGAGACTGGGAAGATGACGATCCTGGCTGGAGAGCTGGAGAGGAAGGAGGTGGGTGTTGGGGGAGAAACAGGGGCATTCCTGCCTGCGGGCAGCGGGACACATGGGTCTGCAGCTAATGCGTCTGACCAGCCGAGACAAGGAAATGAGCTGTGACTAAAAGAAACCGATCTGCGACACCCTAAGAAGGCCTCCAAGGAAGAGTGAGGAAGAGAGGAGAACGAGGAGGAGGAGAAAGGAACGAGGAGGAGGAGAGGGAAGTGTGAAACCCTGGGGAGAGCCTGCTTACAGAGAGCAGGACAGAAATCAGCAGAGCAGAAGGAAACCCCCAGAAAACAGCTGACAAGTGCCAGGAGGAGAGCGGCTGGTGGAGGAAATGTCCCGCGGGGCCTGCAGCTCTTCCCACCGCACACCCCTCTGCCGCGGTCGGGTGACGGGTTCTCTGAGGCTGGCTCTAGCTCAGAGAGGAAGAGAGGGGCACAGAGACTCAGCCAAGGGCACCCTGTGCTAAGTGGCAGAACAGCTTCCTGGCACACAGACACATGGACATGCTCACACAGGGCACACAGGCTGCCTCTGCAGAGAGCAAGGAAAGCACGTTTGCAGGCTGAGCAAAGGGCCTAGGGCGCAAGGCCCAGGCTGGGGTGGGGTGGGCGATGCCTGGCAGAGAGGGAGGAACGGGGAGGGCTCCCCCAACTGCAGAAAAGGGGACAAGGAGGGAAAACACCAACAGGCAAAGATGAGGAGCATTCGCCCAAGTCTGTCCGGGTCTCTGGTGGGTGGGCGAGAGGTGGTGTCCCCGCAGACTGTAAGGGCAGTGCTCTGGGAAGGGTGGCGGGGGACAAGGGAGGGGCCTGAGGCTGAGCCTCTTCAACACCGTCTGGATGCCAGTGCACTCCTGAGTATGTGAGAACACCTCTCCTTGGGCCCACGCTCCTGGCTGGGAGGTGGCGGAGTCACTGAAGGCCACGTTTCTAATCCCAAATGCCTAATAAACTGTCCAATATCAGGTTATCAACGCAGTGAAAAAGCAAACAAGCTCCCCCCACCAAAAAAAAAAGACCATAATTAATAGCATTGAAAGACAAGATTTTTCTAAATATATCATACCTTAAAGGGAAACAATAATAAAAATAAATTTGTAACCACGTTACAGTGCCACTGCTAAAATGACTAATTTTAATTGAAGCTTTCTAAAGCACTTAGTTTCCTTCCTCCCTCCCTTGCATTCTTTTTTCACTACTATCAACATGATAAGCAGGAAAAAATTATTTTGGGAGGAGTGACTACGCATTTTACAACGCAGATAACCCTCTACATTAAAAATCCTCAAACGAACAGCGGCACGCACAGCAGCCCCAGGCAAAACCAGCTGCAGTTTTCTCTAGGGAAAGCATCAGGAAAGGGGGCTTCAGAGGCCTGGAGAGAAGACTGAGCTGTCATTTCTACCAACGTTACAAGCTTAAGGAGTAGATCATTTCCTCCCTTTGATTAAAAGGAGCAACAACAAAACCAAAACGCCCAGAACGCACAACGGCGCTTTGGCCACAGCACAGAATGCTGCAGAGCAGGGGCTTGTCTACCCCCAGCCCACGGCCGTCTCGGGGCCGGGGGCCAGGAGGAGGAGCCTGCAGCCGGGGCTGGAAGACCAGCGCCCTCACTAGGCCAGGCCGCAGGGCCATGCCTCCCAGTGTGCCCTTCAGCTAGACTTGGTCTAAATGCGCCAAGGAGAAGAGGGCCACCCGCGCGAGCGCCTTGGCCTTGAACCCGTGGGCGAGGAGAATGCGAGGCACAGAAGGCTTCCGTTACACGTCAGTGATGACAAAAGCCAAGGCGACAGGTTCGTCCAAGTGTGTACTTTAACCAACAAGCAAACCACACCTGAAAACCCTTTAAAGTTACTATTCTGGGGACACAACCCTGAAATAATCAGAGTTTTTACAAAGACGAACAAGGCTGCATTCATCACCATCATATGCCACCTGTCCCTCCACAGCGCCTCCTCTCCAAATCCATCATGCCCACTCGTCACCAACGTCAAGTCCTCGGCCCCTCAGGGTGCTTTCCACAAGGCTGCCTGCTCACGGGGGAGACGGCCCCCGGGAGCTCCTGCTCTGAGGGCCTACCTGTCTGGGAGCTGCCCGATGAACCACGAGCCATTAGGGCGTAACGTGCCGAGGCCGAGACTGCTACAAATGGAAATCTAAAATCTACCTTAACACGTTAGAGAGAGACCCAGGGGAGCCAAGTGCGTCATCTCCTAAGAGGAAAAGCAGGTCCAAGGCCAGAAAGCCCCATGTGCCCACTTCCTTCGGATCTGGACCAGGTTAAGTCCGAGGGTTGCAGGGGGGTGGGGAGGCCCCCGGGAGGTGACAGCGCAGCTCACGCCCACAAACACGGCCCTGCCGGAGCTGAGGTGAGGGTCACTGGAGTCTCCAGTGGAAGGCGTGAATCCTGACACTCACCTCATTAAAAAAAGTATCGACTATGAAAGTCAACCGCAGTGGGCTTTATAGGTGATGTTTTCCCCATCTTCTTTGTACTTCTCTATTTTCCAATTTTTCTATAAATAAATATTTAAAATTTTGTTTGTTTTTTAGTTAATGAAAAAAATCACATCAAAATATTGTTGATTCCAAGATGGAAACTTTTCATCTATCCTTAACCTTAAGTGGATTTCAGGAATTTACAATTCCATTCCATTCATCCACCCATTTGGTCCATCCATTCAACCATTTATTCTATTTTCACATACCAGGTACTAGAAAGGAAGCACAGGTTGGGTGTGGGAGGGCATGGGGGGGCATGTGTGAAAGGAGGATTCTGGAGCCTCAGACAGACACCAGCCCCTCATGGCCTGCCCTGCCCTTGCCTTCTTGTCCTGGAAAATTCCTAGTTACCCTTCAAAATGCGGCCATCTCACCTGCCAAGGAAGGCTTTCCTTCCAACCCCCAGACCACAGGAAACCTCTGGGACCCCCTCTACCTTATACTCACTGGGAGTTTACTGGGACTCGCGCATCAGACCTTTTTCTGAGCAGGTTCCTTGAATGAACTCCTCATCCTCACCACATACCTTTCAGATAGGTACTATAATAGTTAACTATCTCACAGCCGAGGAAGTGAGGCCGAGTGACAGGCTGACGTCTGGCGCGCGGTGAGTGGCAGAGCTGGTGTCTATACCCTAGGTACTCTGACTCAAGAGTCTGTGCTTGTAACCAAATGGCCTGCAAATATGTCAATTTCATGGTCATGACCTGTTTTAAATGCTCCTTTGCTTGCAATGTGATGAGATGGCCAGAATCTAGGAACATCATCTTTTCTTTCACTACACTCTCTCCACAGACAGGTCAGTCTAATCCTGGGGAGCCAATTCCTGTTGATATGCTGACCACGCCCAGATTTTTACCTCCTTGTGAGCCTTGGATCCCCATGTCCAGCCCCCACTCTGCCATGGGCACTCAGATGCCTCACAGCCGCTCAAAACTTACCGAGTATGAAATGGAACCTCTGCTCTTTCCCTCCATTCCCTACTTCTTCCCGTCTGACCAAGTGCAGGAAACGATAGCTGGGCACCCAAGCTTCACTGACACCTCTCTCCGATGCTGTCTCCAGAAAGCATCCAGGGTAATTCTCAAAACCACACATCTGATCGCCCCAGCCTCCTGCTCCTTGCTATAGGACCCATGGCCTGGGCTGAAGGAGCAAGACTGGACCCGGCTCAGAGTGACCCGGCTCTCTGAGCTCGTGCCCCCTCCCCAGGGACACTGCCCTTCTCCGAGTTCCGTGCGGTGCCAGGCTCTCTCCTGCCCCCGGCCCTCAGCGGCCATCCCTGCTGCAGGAACACTCTCCCTCCAGCTCCTTACCTGGTTGGCCTCCGTCTCATGCAAGGCTCGGCTTCAAAAGCCTCACTTCCTCGGAGAGGCCCTCTGCCTCCGGGTGACTGTCTCTCTCAGGCCCACCCCCTCCTCTGAGGTCACAACATCCCACCGAGTGTGGTTACAAGGTGGCTGGGTGGTGCTACCACTGACACTCCCCCCTCCGCGGAGTGCTAACAGGAGGGCAGGGATGCGTGGGCACCAGGAGGCAGTCAAGGTCTGCCGAATGCACCAAACAGCTACAGCCTCTAGTTCAAGCCCTCAGCTCTCACCTGGGCAGCTACCAGAGCCTCCTCACTGGTCTTGCTACCTTCATTCTCTCTTTCTTCATTCCAATCCACCTTCCACAAGTGCTGACAAGAGTTCTAAAAAAACACATTTGATCCTGTCACTCCCTTGATCAAAACCCAAAGCCCCCACAGCCTATAGCATCAGATCCAAATTTCTTAGCATGACATGAAAGGGCTGTTACAAGCTCGTTTCAATTTATCTTTCCAGCTTTGATTCCTGCCAGTCTGACCCCCACACCCTGCTTTGACCTCACCTGGTTACTTGGGTGTCCTCTACACCCCAAGCTATTTTCTCCAGCCTTGAAGGCCTTTCTTACCCTCCTCCAACTCCTATGCATCCTTTAAGACACAGATCAAATGTCTCCTGGAATCTTTGACTTCTTCCCAGGAATTAACTTTTTGTTTGCATTAGATGGTACTCAATACACACTAAAGAGTACACGTAGCCCCTATCCTTTGTGCCCCCAACACCCATCTGTCCATCCTTACTAAACCATGACAAGGTGGACCTTACAGCCTTTGATTACTAAAAGCTTGTGGAAGTAATTTCTGGTTCCAATTCTGTCATCAACTTGCCACCTGATCTAGACAATTAACTTACCTTCTATGTCCTCGCCTGTGAAATAGGACAGCAGCGTCCACCCTCCCACGTAGAGAATACATGTGAAAGCGGTTTGAACTCTGAATCTCCTACCAGTGCAAAGCACAGTATGGTGGCTACTTCAACCACCACTCCTGCCCTCTCTGAAAAACAAACCCCTGATCACCCTTGCTCCTAGACTTCCTGATCAAAATCCGATGAAAAGGTTATCCACAGAGCCAAAGAATGTCCTTACTGTAAAGGGCAATCAATTTCAGCCTCAAGCTGTAAATGCCAAGCTGGCATAAAATCATACACCGTCCCAGCATTGTAAACAGCCATTTTTCAAGTAAAATGTGAAGAACAGGTGACAGCGCAGGTTCCACTCATCAGGAATAAGGGGTTGCTTTCTAGCCTGCAACTCAAAGTCACTTGGGGTCAGGGCCAGGCTGGCTGGGGCAGCCGGAGTGCCTGCAGGGCCTTGACTCCCAGGGCCACGTGGTCCCCGACCCTTTGTCACCCCACCCCCACCCCCCACGACCACACAAACCCTTTCTTGTTCTCTAAGTGGTACTCTGTGCCGTCCTCGGCCAGAGCAGCCTTGGCATCTTGCTTCCCAAAAGGCCTTTAAATGGTTCTAATCCCTCCCCCTCAACCAGTCTCCCCTACACAAACAAAAACCCATGATCCCAAGTTTACAATTTCTGTTAACCCAGAGAAGGCTGATTTTGTGATGCCACTCTCCCCCCACCAAAAAAAAAAAAAAAAAAAAAAATCATCCAGATATTTAGAAATCATTTTTTTAGATGACACCAATAAAACATCTAGGTAAATAGAGTATTTTCTGCTAAGACATTCTTTTAAAGGGAAATGGGATTGAATACTTTTCCTCTACAGTTTGTCAATCCAGATGGCAAGTTTTGTTTCCAGTCAACCCGATGAAACTAGAAGAGGAGATGGCATGGTTCAAAAGAGTTCACCAAATCCACTGGCAATGTCAGACAGGAGCACCTTGGATGGGTACTGGATATGCACGGACGGCACATACCAGAATGACTGCAAAAGAATCAAGAATCTTAACTAAATTTTTCACGTTGAATATTCTCCCCCAGACAATATTATTTCTTTAAAACCAGAATTTCTGATGTGCTTCTGTTCCAAGTTCTTGACATTAAAGCCATGCAGCAATACAAAACCACCTGTTCCGTTTTGAGAGAGGGATCCCAAGTGACTTGACCCTGATTAGGTCAAGGTCAAGGCCACAACCAGAGCTTGGAACCCAGAGTTGCTAACTCAGCAATCCTACACCTGCTTCCATTTGCTGGGAAAGGCATACCAAAACAGAGAAGGAAGAACATCAAATACGGAACGGCAATACTCGGGGAGCTGGAAAGCCGCTCCAAGGGCTTTAACAGATATAATCTATTTGGCAACCTCCACCTGCCACGTTCAGGAGTCCTGACTTGTTCCTGAACCAACAGCTCCCATATCTCAGGCTCCTTCCAGAACAAAACCGAACATGTTAGAAACCCAGGTACATACTCCACACTAGCTATAGCTCTGTCATGTGATCCAAAGTTAAATGCCAGGATTTCTAATCATGTCAAAGGTAATTTTACAGTATTTTCAAGAGCAAGACAACTACTCCTTAGTCAAATGCCCAGCAAGCACACGCAAAAAAGCTTTAGCTACCACTGAAGCAGCCTGAGGAAATGTTACCAAGTTCTTAGATCTACATGAAATTTTCTGGTGATGTGAACAAAGCTTGGAATTCTGTATTTTTCTATTTAAATGATAAATATTAAGCTAGAGTCTCATCCCTATCTCTATTATAAGAGTTTAAAGCAAACGCTATAGCCACCTAAGCATGTTCCAAAAAAATGCACAAAATAGTAACACCAAGGAAGAACAGGTCAAGAGCAACAAATTAATTTACCACATTTAAACTTGGGTAGTACTAGATAGGACGGCTGAGCAAATGAAAAATGGGCTTAGTTCGAAGTATAAAATAAGGCCCACTGCCCTTGGTAAGAACGTATACATTCTTAAAGGGATTCTTAACAGCTAAGAGAGGGTGCTACTTACTTCCTCATTAAATAGTTTGCTAGTTTCTTTTTTGATTGGGTCTATAAGCTGGACTTGGCCTGCGGAAAAGCCCACTAGGAGAGAGACACTTTCTGCTGTGGCTGTTAGGTGGTTGAAGTCATGACAAGTAGGCTGTGTTCCTTTGTATATCCTTTTATCTATTGGTTTACTCAAGTCAGCAGCCTGGAGGAGAAAGAGAAAAATACACACGGTAAACAGCACATTGAGATGAAAAATCTAAGTTACATGATTTTACACTCCATTATGATGTTTAATCTTAAAAACTGAGTTTAAAATATTTTTCAATTGTGACTTAACACTCATCTAGCATTTTATAAAAGCACTTTCACATATATAAGCCAACTAGATATTGTTAGACTACCCATAATATGTTTATAGCTGTAAATTTCACAACCTATTTTACTCTCCTTCAAATACATGTAATGAAGACTCCTGGATTTCAGGAGGAAAAATCGCTGTGGTATGAAATCCAGTGTTTGCAAAATGTATTCCAAGCCTTTTCTAATAGAGTAGCTCTAACTCCTTAAAAGCCCAGCTTTGAGATCCCTCTGTGGCACCTCCATGTCCACGGTAAGTTACCTGGAGCCCTGTGCCTCTCAAAGTGCGCTCCCCAGACCACCAGCGGCACCAGCAGCATCGCTGGGCAACTCAGAGATGCAAACCTCCAGCCCCCGCACCAAAGGAACTGGAAAGGGTGGGGGCGGGGCCCAGCAGCCTGCCTTTCTAGAAGCCCTCCATGGCATCCTGGTGCACATTCAGGGGTGAGGAGCCTGGCCATGGCCAGCTGGGAGCAGGAGGGTCCCTTCCCGGGTGGCACTCCCTCTTCTGGGAAGAACTCTCACCGAGTGAGCCCACACCAAGCTGCTTGACATGCATCACCTTTAAGCCTCCAACTAGGCAATATGCTCCCGTTTTACAGCTGAGAACACAAGGGAAGGTCAAGGTCCCACACCTGCCGAGTAAGTGGCAGGGCTGGATTCAGACCCCAGGTCTGACTGTGAAATGGATGGAGAGCACATGAGCACACACAGGCACACTTGCATGCACCCACACTTGCACGCATAGACACGCATCCCAAAGTCAAAAGCAAATGACTTCTGACTTGGGAAAAAGGTGTTTTTCAGCGTTCCCCCTCCCTACCCCTGCCCCCACCCCTTAAAGTAGGGTTCTGTTTTCCATGAGAACGTTCGGTGCAATCCCAATATGCTGGGCTGTTACTGCTGAGATGAGGAAGACCTGCCCTCCCCCACGCCTGTTTGAAAATCACAGGTGGAGCCAACTAATGTGGCCACACGTGTCCTCCAAAACATTCCCTTGGGCACAGGGTGCCCTCCTGGGGTCCAAAGCTTAGGATCTCTGCTCACCAGCCCTTCCCTTCACTAGGGTCTGGAGAGTCCTTTCTTCCAAAGAAGACTGTGAGGGTGTGTTGAGTTTTCTAATATTGGATTTTTCTAATAACAAATCCAAATACTGCATAGAAAAGAAGACCTCAAAATGACAGGCACCTTCGAGCAAACTCAGACCTTAGCGCTTGGAAGTCCGGACCTGAGCGGTGGAAGCCCCTGGGCACGCGCCGTGCGGACGCTCTCCCAGGCTCACCTTGGTTAAAATGGAGACAGACTCTGTTCTACCAAGCTCACGGCACTGTCTGGAGGATGAAATAAGAGAACATAGACACGAAAGAACCTTGACTGTGCCACGTGACTACTACACAAAACAAAAGGGATTTCTGACTTGGCAGCAAGAAGGGTATGTGGGAGAGAAGTCAGTGCGGCCCAGGTGGCCGGCTGCAGCCAGGGCTGAGCAGAGCTCCCAGAGCAGCGCAGGGGAGAGGAGATGCTGGTGATGCCTCGGGGCAGGCTCCTGAGGAGGCCTCCAGGCTGGGAAGGAGGAGTGGCCATAAGCAAGTCTTCTCTGGGCAAGGACATTATCAGCAAAAGTAAAAATGTAAGATACAACTAGCAGCTAGAGACAAAAATCAACTTTAATAACGAACAAATAATTACATGGTCACTAGATCAGCATATGCAACTCAAGTGTTTGTTTGTTTGTTTGTTTGTTTTAAGGAGGTACAGGGGATTGAACCCAGGACCTTGGACATGGGAAGGAGGCGCTCAACCACTCAGCTACATCTGCTCCCCAGTGAGAGCTGGTTTTTCTGTTTGTTTTTAGTAGGTACCAGGGCTCGAACCCAGGACCTCGTACATGGGAAGCAGATGCTCCACCACTTGAGCTATATCCGCTCCCCTCAAGATTTTTTTAAAAGAGTTTTTAGCTTAGGGAATTTCCCCCTAAAAGGATATATCTAAAATTAAGCACACATATAAGCAGGCCAAAAAGTAACAGAGAAAACATACAAATATAAATTAAATGAGCAAAAGAATATACAATGTTTCTCAGAAACAACAAAGCAAGTAAAAGTGCCTATTTTTCCCAGTATTTCTACCAGTTCAGAGTTAAGCTTATGGATCCTTTACAGTAGCTCCATTGGCCTCAGTTCTTGGCATCTCTATTTCACATCCCTGTCCTCCAATACGGAATTTTACTCACAAGAGGTCATCTGTAACCAGGTTATATGTGAACAAACAGCTACAGTATTTTAAATGCCAACTGTAAGATTATTTTTACTTTTTTTTTTTTTTTAATTATTATTATTTTACCAGGAGGTCCCGGGGAACGAACCCGGGTCCATCCATATGGGAGACGGATGCCCAACCACTTGAGCCACATCCACTTCCCTATTTTTACTCTTAAATCAGGTAAATATTCAAAAAATATCCTGTTTACTAATATGCTTAAAAACTTTCTTTCTAGACCACGGCTACTCAAAGTATACCTGTTCATGAATAGCTTGTTACTAGTCTGTGGTCAAATTAAGTACAGAAACCGAGAATAAGTGTTTAGAAACTTTTATGGCAATTTGACATGAATGAGTAATTTTATACCTGTTGACTCTAAAATAAAAAACTAGAGTTTGTTTTATGCCATTCTTTTTCAGTTGCATTTTTCTAGTAATTCATTTTTTATTTTACAAAAATACCAATCCAGTAAGAGAGGACATTTTAAAACGCTGGTCCCTCAACATGCCGTCAGCAGCACACCCCAGCGGGCACAAAAGGATGGCCTCAGCCCACGGAAGTGGCCCTCTCCCCAGCCCCCAGAGGAGCGCAGGTCCAGGCAGGTGAGCTGCCACCTACACCAAGTGAGATCACAGCGGAGCCTGAGTGACCGCTGGCTGTGTGTGATAAGAAACTCTTTCTGGGAAACCCATGGGCTCACTGACCCTGCTGGTGCCCCAGCTTCTTGGAGCCCCACCCCAGACGGAGGAAAGCCAGGCCCATGAGTGCCTGCCGGGGCGCCAAACGGCACCGTCAGCTCCAACTCATCCCATCCTCTTTCCTCCAGAGCCAAATACCAAGTTCTGTTCCTTTCCCCTGGTCCTGTCACTGCCCTATCTCCGCCTCCTTTTGGGGGGAGGGGTGGGATGGGGGCCAGCATACACCTTTTCTGTAGCAGTGGCAACTCCTCGGTCCAGCTGCTCCTCTCTCCCCATGGGGCCATACGCCCTTGACGGAGGCTTCCCAGGGAGAGGCACCTGGCAGAGGGGCAAAGAGCCCCACCTTTGGGAGCCAGCAGGCCCAGGTCCCAGGCCCCCTGGCGGCTTCTGGCTACGAGGGCCCTCCCTGAGCTGCCCTCCCTTGCAGGGCAGTGGTGAGGGCTGCAGACAGTGGCAATAAAGCACAGAGCACCGGGAGCTCTCAAATGGCAGCAGCCATTGTGAGCTCGCCGCCAGCACAGCCTGCCTCTGCTCATGCGCTCTCCCTCAGCCCTGTCCACCCCAACAGCAACACTGCCTGCCCCCTGCGGGACACTTTCCAGGCGTGGGGCCTAGCCCCAGGAACTTCACACTCAACGTTTCTCTTAGTCTCAGAGACGCCCTTCAAAGCAGCTCCTGACATTCTCCACATTTCATGATGCGGAAACTGGGACTGGATTAAGGGGTCAAGAGCCTGTGTCCCTAGCCACGACACTATCCTGCCTCTCCCCCTTCGCCCTCCCCCTTCCTGAGCTTTGCTCCAGGCAGCTGGCCCCGCCCTCTGGGCTTCATACACTGCCCCCCCCCAGCTGAGACAAGTCTCCTTTGACTCCTTTCCCCAGGAATCTTGCTCATCAGGTCAAGGCCCAGCCATCACTCTTCGTGCTCCCATCTTTATCTCAATCCTTAAGGACTCAATGCGTCCTACAACATGTAGCATTTAATCACTTACACGATTACAGAATTATTCTGTGTGTTACCATCAATTATAATAAAATCACAATTATGATTTAATAATTACAATAAAAACTCTTTAAGGAGCAGACCTTCTTTATTAAAGAGTTACCATTGTATTGTTCCACAAAATTGCTTTGGTTTTTTAGCTTTCAGCTAGATTCTGCATAGGGTTACAGAACACACACATTAGGAGGGTTTTTAATGCTTCTGCGTCCTAACTATTGCCAATTATCCAAGTTCTTAAACATGAATATAGCAGAACCCATTTATTCAAATTTTTATAAATTTTACGAATTTGATTATATTTCGTTATCCAGCCTTAGAGTATCCAGTATGTCACTGATGCACTGTATTTGTTAAATGAATGAAACCACGATGGTTTCTGAATTTTTTCAATGGAAAGATTAAATTTTATCATTATGCTCATTAGTTTCTGCATAAGGAGCTATGATTACAAATAATTTTTTCAGTGTCTCATCATACTTACTAGATTCTCAACTTAATAGAAAAACTTTCAATGATGGCTTAAAAATTCCCACTACAGACACAGGACTGGTTACCAAAAGGCTCAGTCAATAATTACACATTATTATCTTTCATGTTCCTCTTTTCCTTGGACTTTTAATCCTTAAACTCCCTGGAATTGTTTTTATGACGAGTACTGTTGAAACCCAGCACCAGCTTAGTTTGGCATGTCGCTACTGCGGCTCCGGGTGCCTGAGGAATGCATCTTTCTAGCACCACGACCGGTCTGCAAAAGAAAACTTCACCCCAGCACCCGCCAGCCATGCTCCGTGGGGAGTGCGGCTGACCCAGAGGAATGAGGATGAGGTGCTTCAACCTGCAAGAGTCAAGCCCACCGAAGGGAAGGTGCTGGCAGCGCCCCACTCCCGTGGGCTCAGTGGAAGGCCACCTCTCCCACCGAGGGCAGCTGTCTCTGGCAGAGCCGAGGAACAGCTCCGAGGCAGGATGCCGACAGGAAGGCACGGGAGCAAGGGCCCAGCCCTTCCGTGGGAACCAGTTACTTGATACTCCTGTGTGCCCAGAAGTACCTGATGCAACACAAAAAAGGATTTCAGACACAGTTTTAAATGCATTGGGGGTTAGTAAAGGTGGACTTTATTTTCCCTAAACTTCATACCCTCCCTTCCTATCCCCATCTAAGAATCACTGCAGAGAAGAACAGTCCCACAGACTCCTGTAGAAAAGAGTAAAAAGTCCTTTTATTGGCACATCCACCAGCTGCCAAATGTCCAACCCAGTTCGGAAGCTCACCCCACCCAGCCCTGAAATCCCCCTCTCCCCCTGTAACCGTTGGGGAATTTGATGTAATTATGAATTCCAAAAATATAATTGAATCATGCTTGTAAACTGATCTGTTATCTGGGCATGATTAGGTTAGGATTAGGGCGTTGAGCCCCACCCCTTGGTGGGTGGGGAATCGAATATAAAAGGCAAGGCCAAGGACAGCTGAAGCAGTCTTTTGAGAAGCAGTTTTGATGTTGGAAAGAAGGCCCCAGGAGAAGAGAAGCAAGCCGTTCGCCTGATCATCTACAGCTGACCTTGTGGAAGAAACAGGAGCTAAGCCCGGGGAGAAATACAGCCCTGGGAAGAGAGGAACCCAGAAGCCTGAACCCTGGCAAACGCCAGCAGCTGTCTTGCTCTAACACGTGGCAATGGACTGTGGTGAGAGAAGAAACTTAACGCTTTATGGCCTGGTATCTGGACTTTTACCCCAAATAATTACCCTTTATGAGACCAACCCATTTTTTTTTTTTTTTTTAAAAAATTTATTTATTTATTCATTTATCCCCCCCTTGCTGCTTGTGCTCGCTGGGTCAGCTAACCACGCCGTGCGGGCGGGCTTGCCTTCACCAGGAGGCCCCGGGAACCGAACCCGGGGCCTCCCATATGGTAAACGGGAGCCCCACTGATTGAGCCACAGCCGCTTCCCTGACCAACCCATTTTTGGTATTTCACATTAGCACCGCTTTGGCTGACTAATACACCCTCCTACCAGCCCACCCTCCTACACTTAGTGCTCATACCTGTGCACGTCTCCAGCCCCACCCTCCCCCCAACTCTAAAACCGCTGTCTCGGGCAGCTCCCCCACAGGGCACCCCCTGCCCAGATGACAGCCTCGCAGGCTCTGCCCACTTCCAGTTCACTTCCACAGCTGCTAGATTAACCTTGGGAGGCCACGCCCGACAGCAGCTGAACTCCTTGGCTGGGCACACACAGCCTTCAGGACACCCAGCCCTTCCAACCCACTCCCCTTCTCAACTTTGCCCCCAAAGGCACTTGGTCACTCACTGCCCATGCTGTGGACACCTTCGTGCCTTGACTTACACTCCTCCTACTGAGAACACTTTCCCTGCCTCCAAGTCGCCACACAACTTCTGCTCACCCCTTTCTAACCCAGCACCAAAGTCACCTCCTCCTGGCTCCACCTGGATGTGGGTCCTCGCCCAGCTGCACATCTATCACTGGGTGCCACACTTATCTGCAGTAATATGGTCACCGGAGCCCACAGATTAACATCCAGCTCCTTTAGAAACCACCAAAAGGTCAGGCTGCTGAGTCACTGACAGTCTGAACAGAATTAGCAAAAACAGCTGGTGTAGCCCTGTGACAAAAGTCTCCATTATTGCCATTTTGAAAATCAGAAGAGGGTTGACTGCGTTCTTTCTATTATAATTACTCCTGACCACATCTCAGACGACCAAAAGTGACCAAGGGCTTACTTTCCAGGGCCACGAGGATCACCTACTTGGGAAGAAGAAGTGGAACACCTGGGGCCCTATCTTAAGACTCAGGATCCCCAAAAAAAACCCATCACAAAGATTGTGGCAGGGCGTTTTTGTTTGTTTGGGGGGTTGCAAGGTCTATTCACGAGGCTGGGCCCCCCGAGGATGGCCATCCTGTGAGACTGGGGAGCGCCAATGCCTTCCAAGTTACAGGGGTGAATGTGATCAGACTCTGACCACTGAGCTGAGCTACGTTCACTTTTGTGCGCAATGTACTATTTAACTAAAATTTTCTTCAACAGAGTGGAAAATATCCTTGGTTCATTGACAAAAATACCAAACACTGATTTTCAAACATCTTCACTGCTCACACTTCACAGGCAAGTGAAAAGTTTACCACTCAAGTAGCATGGCGCTATAAGGCACTACGCAGATGCCAATCCTATAGTTCAGCCTACCTGCCCTGGAGTAGAAACAAGGCTGTCTAATCTTGTGAAACACTCACACAATCCATCTTTCTCACAGTTTCCTCAGCTTGATAGTTACTGCCAAATATCTGCATATCTGACATTAATGGTATCTAAAGGGCCTAACACTTAAAAAAAAAAAAAAAAAAAGATACCAGATGTGTCCTGGCTTGAGTCTTTTGTGGACCCCAGAAAATTATGTTCTTAAGCTAACCCATTCCCGTGCATGGTAGCCTACTGAATATGGGGCCTTTTGATTTGATCACTTTTGATTAGATCCCTTCAGTTAAGGGCCTTTGATTATACTGTGGGACCCACGGTGGGTCTTAATCCTTTTACTGGAATCTTACATACATGGAGACATACACAGAGCTGCCATTTTACCCTGCCATGGCGAGGGAAGATTCCAGGATCACCTACAGCTGCAGAAAGACAGAAACAGTGAGAGGCTGAGAGAGGCCAGAGGCAGGACTCAGCAGAGCGGCCCAAAGCTAAAGAGACAGGTGCCGGTGAAGAAAGTGAGCCTGGAGGAGAAGGCAGAGCTGGCTGCCATCTTGCCTTGCCACGTGCCAGGAGTCCAAGATTGCCAGAATCTGACCTTTGGTGAGACAGAATCTCTGATGATGCCTTATCTGGACATCTTCACAACCTTGGAACTGTAAGCTTTTACCCTAATATATTTCCTTTATAAAAGCCAACCCATTTCTGGTATTTTGCTCCCAGCAGCTTTAGCCAACTACAACAAGGGGTATGAGATGTCAGCTAGGTTTGGGATCACTTATCCAAGTAAGTGAATCAATCAAAGGTATGGTTTCAGGGACTTATCTGTCTTGTCTGTCTCATCCACCACTCTACCTCCTAACAGAGGGCCTGGCACACAGTAATTACCTGCTGTAGAAATGAAACAATTCTAAAAATGGGCAGAAAGAAAACTAAAGCAATAGGAACTCAAAAAGACCTCCAGCAAATACATAATCCTTTTGCTGACCATAATCCAAACTAACTGTTTTCTTGGGTGCCCACTTGTGAAAGAAAATAACCTCCATTAGCAAATACTGGTACAGCTTTCAAGTTTTATAAAGGACCTTCACGCACCAGTTCTTTCAACGCTCTTTACAAACCTCGGAGATGAGTACTACTGCCACGCCCACTTTATAAATGGGAAAACTCAGAATCAGGCGTCAAAAGGAAGCGGTTGTAGAGTCCAAGTGTGTACATACCAGCTCTGTGCTTTCCACTGCCCCATGCTGCTATGGTGAGAAGTCAGCAAGATGGCATCTGAGGTGGCACCTAGTTCTAAAACTCTGTCACAGTGCAACTCGATGTTCCTATGCTTGCTGACGTGGGAATCAAATATTGCAGCCTTGCTCAGTCTGGCCCAGATTCCAGATCCACCTTCTCAATGCATGTGCCTCCCAGGGCTGTTTTATTAAGAATAAGATACGCAAAGTACCCAGCATCGTGCCTGACACTTAAGAGGCACGTGAGCAAAGTTCCTTCCCTTCCTTTCCCTAGACATCTTGTAAACTTGTATTTCCCCAACCCTAACAAGTTGTTTCATTTGCTGCTTGTCCTACAGGCTTTTAAAAATTATCATTACACCTTCAAAGAAATACAAATAAGGAAAAACAGAAATATCTCTGCCCTGTATTTCCTGGAGAAAGATGACAGCAGCAGCAGCCAAGTATAGGGTGTGTTTTCCTTCCAATGTAACTTTCCAGGACAATACAGTCGTTTCCCTTTCCCAGGTCCCATTCCCCCATTGTTCCCGCCTGCGTTTCTCACACGCTGGAGCACACAGCCCCCTCCTGCTCTGGCCCCTTCTTTGTCTGCTCGCACACTCTGACAGGCTCTGCGGTGGGCGCCTCTCAGAGGCCTGCCTCGGCTAGGCCAGCAGAGCAGGGGGAACTGGAAGAAGGGGACAGAGGGGCAGGACAATGGGCTGGGCACCAGCCAGTCAAGACATGGGCGCAGTGTCACATTAAAACACGAGGTGCACCATCTTTCCAAAATGGGAAGAGGTGCATAGTCGCAAAATACACTAAATGCATTATGTTAAATGAAACTCACAGTAACAATATCCTTGGAATAGCTTGCTCTTCACCAAAGAAAAGCTTCTCCCAGGAGTCTGGAAAAAGCTCTTCCTTTGGCAGACTTGCCGTGGGGGGCTGAGATTATGTGCAAGCATCTTCTCCCCTTGCCCAAAGCTGTTAAGCATCTCCTGAAATAACCAGCTTCTGCTATTACCACGAGTCATTTTTTCCCCAAAGCCGCCTGTCACCTATCACTTAAAAACTGTTAACTATGTAAAATCTAGTCCTTTTTCCCTCAGAAAACGTAAAAAAAAAAAGAACTTAATAAGCTGCTAAACCATGACATCTTCTCCACCATCCCCTCATTTTCTGAGGGTGCACTCCATGCCCAGGTCAAGTCTCTGTCACAATGTGAGTCACTTACAAATGGCTGTTCCCAAGCCTGGGTTTAGGCTAATGAAATAGTGATTTCTTCATTAAAGAAAAACTATGAATAAACATTAGATAAACTCAATTTGCACACATTCTAACAGAGCTCATCACATTAAAATGCTGACATATTCAAATGACCGATTTTCATTAAACCTTCTGCTATGCACATAAAGAGGCATTCCCATTCCTGAGGGAACACTGACATCTCAAAGGGAAAAGATAAGATGCTTTCATTTCTGCAAAAAACACTCATTTTAAATTCTTTAAGCATATATTGTTTAAACGGTCTATGCTCTTCTGCCAAACGAAAGACCCTTCCAGGGCAGTGATCGGCCCCACAACGACCTGCTGTTGACTACTGAGTCTGTCACTTGGAGGACCCAGGAGCTTATTTTAGTTCACAGAGCACAAAGGTGACTCCATCTTCCAATTTAAGCTGTGCCATCAGCACAGGTGTGAGAAGAGCTCCCATCACAGATGACTGCCCCAGGTCCCCGCTACAGCTGGCAGAGGCCCTGTGGCCTCGCGCCCACCCCGTGGGGAGCGGATGCTGTCCACACGGAGCTGTCACTCCCTTCTCAAGTACCCAACTTCATGTGGAACAATGAACTTAAGAATCTGCAACCTGAGATTTCAAAAATGACACTTAAGTGTACCAATAATTTTTCATCAAATGACAGCATTCTGGACCGAGTACAATGCCGTGTTTTCCAAAGGAAGCGAGAGAGCTAGAGAGAGTGTGAGCACACTAAACCTAACTCACATTAATGAAGGGAGAAGCCATTCACACGGCCAGCCAGAATATTCAGTGTGGCCCCCGTAATCCAAGCAGCGGCTTTCTGGTTGAGCCAGGCCTCAGCTGACACGGCCTCAGATCAAGGAGAGAGCTCTGCAGCATCCACCCAGCGCTAGAAGACACACGTGACGCTCATGCTGGCAGGGACGTTTCACGTATGCCTCATCTACCCAACTGATCTAATTTTCAAAAGGCTTAACTGCCCCATAGGCACCTCAGGGATAGCCACTGGAACATTTCTGATGGGCTCTTTCTACCATATGGAAACCTTTAGGCCCCTGAAATCTCTCAGGTACCGGCTATGGCCCTAGTAATCTCATAGCAGTCAGTTTCAAAATGCAGACTACTAAGACTGACGCACTTGGAACGTGGGGAAGCCTCCTGCAACTTGGCAACATGCGTCAAAGCCTTCTTTCCTTTCAACACAAACTCAGCTCCAGGGATTTATCCTAGAAAAGATTTCTATTAAGTGAGAACATTATTTTTAACAGCCAAAACGTGTACCACCTCAGACGTCCATCCTCCAGCAAGTTGGACAGAGTGGCCTGAAACAGGGAACACACGCGATGAGAATAAACACGGACTAACCCCAGACATATTCTTTTTTTTTTTTTGAAACAGATGAGACAGTTTTTTATTTATTTTATTTTATTTATTTATTTTACAGGAGGTCCCGGGGATCGAACCTGGGTCCCTCCATATGGGAGACGGACACCCAACCATTTGAGCCACATCCACCCCCCTCAGACATATTCTTGAGCAAAAGAAGCTAGATACAGGGGAGTGGGTGTAGCTTAGTGGTTGAGCGCCTGCTCGCATATACAAGGTCCTGGGTTCAATCCCCGGTACCTCCTAAAAGTTAAAAAGCAAAAAAAAAAAAAAAAAAAAAAAAAAAAAAAAGTATATACTAAATGTGTCTATTATATAAAGCTCAAAATGAGGAAAACTAATCTGGATGTTGGGAGTGAGGTGAGTGGTCATCCTTGAGGGTGAGAGGAAGGGAAGGGCCCCAGGGAAGTTTTTTAATCTGGAGCTGATTCTACTTTGTGAAAATTAACTGGGCTTTATTTACAAGCATGATATATACACTTTCTTGTTTGTGTATTATACTTAAATTTTAAAAACTCTCTTAATGAGCAAAACATGTAAAAAGACAGTCAACTCAGTTTTGTTCATAACAAAACATTACTAATATCCTAAGTGCCCCAAAAGGCAATGGGCAAATACATTATATAGTCATTTACAAGTGAGTGTAATTAACAGTGCTGAATCGTGTGTGTGCTTGTGGTTGGAAAGGGACATTTAGGGTCATGTCACTAGAAGGAAAGCTACAGGAGGAAACATGGGACTGTATAAATCGTGAACCCTGCTGTGGATGATAAGTGTGGTTAACAGTACAAATATAAAATGTTCTTCCATGGGAAAAAAAGATGTTTATTTATTGGCAAAGAAGGATGTTCTTACCAGTGTCTAGACTGTGCCTCAAATGTTATTGCCACTTAAAGTAACAAAGGCACCTTAGAAAAATCACTGATACCAGGTGTGGAGCAGGAAATGTACAAGATGAATCTGGAACATCTTTTTCTTCCGGAGTGCATGGAAGCGATCAAAGACTACTAAAGTTGGGCTAGAGACTGGAGAGGCAAAGTAAGGGGCTACCATAACCAAAGATGGGATAATTTAAAAATCAAAATAATAGGGAAAATTTTCATGGAATAAACTAAAAATCTGAGTTCACAACAATAACAGGAAATAGCAGAGAAGGGAAAGCTCTCCTTACAGTAGAAAAATACCAAATGTAGAAGGAAAAGTTTGAAAATCACCATTTTAAAACCATCACAGTAATACAGTAATAACTGATTCAGCCAAAAGTCATCAGCGGATGCTAAAACTAGGGGGTGAAGGTTTGATACGAAACAGGATATTTATGTAGTCTCAAAATACCTCCCCCCCCACATATTACATATCAATTACAAAAGGAAAAAATGGAACTTTACAATTGATTAATCTGGTAAACAACCTTAATCAACATTAGCATCACCAATATTGGGCCTAATTGACACCAGGTGCCTCCTGATAGGTTGTCCTTGAGAAGGACACAGTATCAATTCTATGGTACTGGGAAGCGGCTGTGGCTCAATCAGTAGGGCTCCCGTTTACCATATGGGAGGCCCCGGGTTCGGTTCCCAGGGCCTCCTGGTGAAGGCAAGCCCACCCGCACGGCGTGGTTAGCCGACCCAGCGAGCACAAGCAGCAAGGGGGGGGGATAAATGAATAAATAAATAAAATCTTTAAAAAAAAAAAAAAAAAAATTCTATGGTACTGTGCCCAAGAAGCGGAACACGAATCTAATGAAAAAACATCAGACAAATCCAAATACATATTCTATAAAATAAGTAGTCCAAACTCTTAAAAAAGTCAAGATCATGAAAACAAAGAAAGGCTGAGGAACAGGTCCAGGATGAAGGAGACCAAAGAGACTGCCACTACCTGCACTGTGAGAACCTAGGCTGGCTCCCAAACCAGGGATGGTGGGGGACTATTAAGGGACATTACTGGGCGACTGGTGAAATTTTAACGCAGTCTGCGGATTAGGTAAGAGTAATGGAACAGTGTTACATCTCTGATTTTGATAAATGTACTGTGGTTATGTAAGAGAACACCCTTATTCTTGGGAAACAGAAATGGGAGTTTTTATGGATAAATGGGTATGATGGCTGCAAATTACTCACAAATTACATATATATATATTATTGACAAAGAGAAAGCGGGTCCACATGAGTGCACCTCTCAGTGCACCAAAGATAAAGGAAATGGAGCAAATTTTAAACAACTGATCAAGCAAGGTAATAGATATTTGGGAGTTCTTTGTACCATTCTTTTAACTTTTCTGTGACTGTGAAATTATACCAAAATAATTAAAAAAACAACAACAACAAAAAACAGACTTAAGAGGTATACAAATTAATGCAATGTTTGGAAATAGACTTGAATAAACCAATGGTAAAAAGATACTTATTTGTGGTAGTCATTAATGAATCTACATGTATGATAAAACTACACAGAAAGAACTACATATACACACGAATGAATGTGAAACTGGTGACATCTGAATAAATTCTCTTGACTGTATCAATGTCAATTTACTGGTTTTGATATTGTAGTAGTTATGCAAAATGGGGAAAACTGGGTGAGGGCTACATGGAACCATACTGTATACATATATTTTTTGCAACTTCCTGTGAATAATTATTTCAAATTCAAAAGTTAAAAAATGAATATATTAAATACAATAAAAAGATATATAAATCAAGAAACTGTAAAGTATAGTTATGAATCTGTCAAGGAAATATGAACACAGATTGTGTTCAAATGTTAATATTTTGTAGGTAAAAATGTGATTTTATTACCAAAAACGGTTCATGTATCTTAGAAAAAATACAGATGAAAAGATAGGATGTTTGGGACTTGTTTTAAAATAATCCAGTGGGAGTAGGGTAATAGATGAAATGAGACTGGCCATATGTTGGTAACTGCTGAAACTGGAAGACAGGTAGATGGATGTTCATTACACCATTCTCCTTGCTTTTGTATTAAGTTGGAAAATTTCCATAATTAAAAGGTATGTTTCTATGTGGGCTGTATATTTATTTACTTGTACATATTTGCAAAGAAAAAAGTTTGAAAAGATATTCACCAAAATGTTAAAAGCAGTAACTATTAAAAGGAGGGTGGTATTAATTGACTTAAGTTTATTTTTGCATATCTTAATTTCTTACTTTTCTTCAAGAATCATTGATTACTTGCATAATTTTTAAGTGGAAAAAAAAAGAGAAAAACATGGTAAAATACTACTAAAACTATTTTTAAATCATGTTAGCAGCTTGAAAGCATGTCATGGCCTAGTACAGGGGAAAATATGTGCTTGGTGATCAGTAAAATTCATCATAAAAAGAAGTCTACTGTTACATTTTAAAAAGTAAATTAATGAGGGGGAATGATATATCACCAACAGGTGATGACATATTTTCAAACTGGCCAAACCCTAAGTTTCACAGCAACTCTGACAGCTGGAATCTAATATTCATGTTTTTGAGGGGGCGCGGATGTGGCTCAACTGGTTGGGCGTCCGTCTGCCATATGGAGGGACCTGGGTTCGATCCCCGGGACCTCCCGGTAAAATTAAAATATATATATATATATATATACACACACACACACACACATATATATAGAAGGTGCATGGGCTGCCAGGCTCTGTGTGCCGGTGAGCCGCCAGGCCCCGGGAGCCATGCAGCAAGATGATGACGTAACAGGGGAGAGACAAGACAAGATGCTCCGAAAGCTCTGAAAACCAGGAACTGAGGTGGCGCAGGTGGCAGAACACCTCTCTCTACATCGGAGGTCTCCAGGATCGAATCCTGGTGAAGACTGGAGGAGGAGGATGAGAAGAGATGGCAGGAAACAGATAGAATTGCCCAGCGAATGGACACAAAACAGCAAATGGGGAAGGGGGGGTTTAAAATGGATAAAATAAATAAATAAATCTTAAAAAAAAAAAAAAAAAAGTTTTTGAGGCACCAGTGAGAACATTAGATAAGACAAAAAAGGATGGGAAACCGTGTAAAGATGTCAACTGTTCAGGAAAGAGATATGGAGGCCAGGGCTGGTTCTATTGTTTTCCTCTTCAAATAGCGCTAAAGTGGTAGAAGTGGTTCACCTGGCACCCCTAAATTGCAACAGTGGCAAATAAAAATAAGTTCCTACGGTCCCCTTTGGGAAATCCAATCTGTTCCAAGCTTACTTTTTAATTTTTCTTGTAATGTACATCTAAAATATGAATTCACATCTTCGTCACAGGAACTGAACTGAGAATTTCTTGAGAACTCATACTCTTGTAGAGATTCTTGGAAAACGCAATCCTAAATTATCCTCAGTCCAGAAGAAATAGCTAAAAGGAGTGACACAGTGGAATTTGTTTTGAAGTATTCAGTAATATTTTAGCATTTAAAACTTAAAATCTTCAGGCCTGAAATAAAAACACTAGGCTCAGCAGGGCTGGTAATGTATCTGAAGCCTCCATGAGGGACAGTATTATAGTATTTGAAAAGGCAGGTTGGCAGGACCATGGGCTGTGAACTAAAGAAGAAGCTATCACACGGAATGCTGAAATCAACAGAATCCAAACGTTAGCCCTTAGCAACAAATGCACATTTGCTATATGCCATGTTCTGTCATGCACTAGCTCATGTAGTAAACAGTTATCACTAAAAACTTGCAACTACTAGCTTAATATAAGGCTATTCAAGAAGTGGATTAAAGAAGTACCTCATTTCCCAGTAATTCCAGAAAAATACCTATATATACAAAAGTCTTACATGAATATAAGTAAGGTAAGACTCACATTCAAAGAATCAGAGGGTAGAAAAATAGTGCTGGAGTGGAGCTTTAAAAAAAAAAAAAAAAAGTCACATTTGCTCTCAAGATGCTGAGATTTATGACCAAAGAAGTAAACTGCTTAAAATCATACCCCAGCTAAACTTGGAGCTCTGGTCTTCTTCACAACGAGTGCACTATACCCAGTAAACGCTGGGAATAGCCCTGGAGAAACCCCAAACCCTCATTTCTCAGTCTTTCCTTTCACCTGTGCTCTCCTTGCTTCTCAGTCAGTGACAACTAGTCATCAGAGCTTGAAAATATTAGTCACAACACACAGTAAAGAAATATACTTTGCAAAACTCATTAAGTTTAGCATAAACCAAAAGATACTTCTTGAATTGGAGAAACGTTCACAAGTATGTTCCAACTGCTGCAAACCTCTCGGAGCCGGAGTTGCTCATCTCCAGGTAATCCACGGTTTTCAAGCTGGCTGTGCTCTGAGCCACTAAGGCCAGCTCCCACAGCTCCTCCCAAAAGTTCCTGATTGCCAGCTGAACAGACTTCCCTCTACGGCTGAGACAAGGCCCACCAAGAAAATTTTGGCCAGGAGAATAAAGTTTTCTTGCAAATACAAGAAGGGTGGTAGAAACAGGGACCCATTTTGAGCCTGGTCACAGAGCATGGGAAGCCAAGCACGGTCAGCAGCTCAGCTGGGAACACATGAAAAAGGCTAAAGGTCCAGACACCAGCAGGAGCTGCAAGCAGCAGCTGTGGATTAAAAAGCAGCCTTAGAAAGATTTTCTGACTTCTTCTCTGTGTACAGTACTGCATCTAGCTTCATCTTTAAATGTGAAGAGGCACAATAACACAGTGTCCAAGTACCTGTGTTCTCACAAAGTTCTCATACTGTTAGCTCAAGTAACATGTATGAATGTCAGGCAGAAACCATGGCCAACTCAAGGAAAAGCAAGAGGAAGAGGAAAGTAAAAGCATACAGAGCCAGCCAGGACTCGTCCCAGGACAAGACCAGGCTGGAGAAAGGCACCGTGTGGCCAGTATTCAAGATCAGGGCTTTCCCACTGCCAAGGCCATGTGCCTTCCCTGCAGAACAGCTTCTTCTGCCTGATTCCACAACAAACAGCTGAGTTGTTTAACACTTTAACAGGACCTCAATCATTCCTACGTGTTAAACCAGACCCTAGTCCATCCTCCACAGAGGTGCCAACCAAGGCAAAGAAAAATATAGTGCTGTACCATTTCAAAAGTATAAAGTGACATGTTACAGGGAAAGTTCTGGTTGCAAACATACCTTACACTTTGAGGAGTGGTTAGAGCCAGTCTATCTGGGTTTGAATCCAGGCCCTGCCCTTCCCTGCCCTGTGAGTATGGACAAGTTATTTACCATTCCACACCTCTGATTCCACAAAATGGGAAAATGGAGATTATAAAATAGCTCCTACCTTACTAAGGAGTTAAAGTAGGCAGAGAGATTAGATTAGTGTCTGGTGCTATATAAGTATTAGCTATTATCGTTAGGTGAATAATAGCAATTTACACTTGCTAAATGGATTCAAATCAAGAAGTACAATGAGTTAGCATGGAAAGAACTGAGTCCTCACAAGACATTTTAAAAATGTTTATTTTTACATTTAGTTGCTTGACCAAAATGTATGTATTTCTAAATATGGGAGTGCCTGGGATTGAAAATGAAGAGGAAGAAAATGTCAAAGAGCTAAGAGGAAGCACACTGGGCCATAACACAAGCTCTCTTCTCTCCCCACCAGAGATGCCAAACGTCCCTTGGGTCAAAGCAATGCTCAATCTGCTAATCTTGTTCATCTCACTTTTGCAACACAGCTGACCCAAAATTAAGCCAGCAAAATTACTTTTACTGACCAATTAAAACTTTACTAAATTCTGTGTAGCATTTTAAAGTAATAAAAATAATATTCAGAGGTCAGAGCTGTAGTAGTATGCCAATTTACAACTCAATGAAAGTACAAGTTAATTTCTGAGCCAGAAATAATGAGTAGCACATGTAATGTGATAACTAAATATGAGAAAATGCAGAGGTTAGGTTACAATCGCAAAGGCCTCTTTCATCTCAATTCTCTGACACACTATAAATAAATGAATATTAAGGAAAGGAAGAGTCTATGCTTCTATTTAAAAAAAAAAAAAAAAAAAGCTGAGACAGACAGACACAAGAAAAGGAAGCTGCCATGTTTGATCTGGCCATGTAAGAGAGGGGAACGCTTAAGCACAAAGCCCCAAGAGGCTGGGCCCACAAGGCAGCTCAAGAAGAGATGAGCCTGATAGCTCACAGCTGAACTTGGGAAGAAAGCAGAACAGCCGAAACTGATATAGGAAGGCCGGAAAGAGACAAGCCCTATGCCTGGTTGCCCTCAGCTGAGCTCAAACCTCAGCAGAGATCAGTAGCCATCTTGCTTCAACATGTGGCAGCTGACTTTGGTGAGAAAGCATCTCTGATGGTGCCACGGTTTAGACTTTTCATGGCTGGAACTTTAAGCTTTTACCCCAAATAAATACCCTTTATAAAAGCCAAAAAAAAAAAAAAAAAGCTGAGAGTTGTTGGCTCAGTAGACGGGCTTAAGCATATGATGGGGAGAGGGACATCTGGAAAAATGGGCTTCAAAACCATTTGTTCTCTGACCACAGGACAGCCACAAAGTCACACTATTCTTTGGGAACAAGGGTTTCTATGAAAGGTAGTATGCTGGACTAGAAAGAACAGAGGCTTTGGAGTCCGACAAACCTCATCTAAATTTCACGCTGCCACTCACGGCCAGGGTAGCCTTAGCAAGTCACGTCATTCCTCAGAGCCTTCACGTCCTCCTCTCCAGATAAAGGGGGGATGACATGCCGCATACGAAAACAGTCCAGTGCCCAGCAAAAGCAGGGGCAATGAGATACAAATTAGCCAATGTCTATCAACATATAAACTAAACAGCCTATAAACTTTTGTTTTGGAGGTACCAGGGATTGAACCTGTGACCTCACACATGCGAACACGCACTCAACCACTGAGCTATACCCGCTCACCCCCAATAAGCGTTTACTGATTGTTTATTGTGACAGCCCTGGATTACATCCTACACGGCAGCGGCTCTCACATTTTGGTGGGCATCAGAGTCACTAGCCAGCTCGTTAAAACACAGATTGCTGGGCCCCACTCCCAAGGTTTCTGATTCAGTTGGTCAAGCGTGGAGCCCTTTCTACTACAGACTTGTTATTCTAGCAATGGAAAAACTTTTATCATTGATGTGGAGGCAGTGGCCGCCGGAGTTTCTGAGGGGAGGGAGAGGGTAAAATAGGTGTAATATGGGGGCATTTTTGGGACATTGGAATTGTCGTCCTGCATGATATTGCAATGATGGATAGAGGCCATTATATACTTTGTCATAACTTACAAAATTACGCAGGACAGAGTGTAAACTATTATGTAAACTATAATCCACGGTTAGTGGCAGGTTAGTGGCAATGTTTCAGTATGTGTCCATCAATTGAAACAAATGTACCACACTAATGAAGGATGCTGTTAATGTGGGAAAGGGTGGGAGGGGGAGGGAGTGGGGCATATTTTTTATGTAACATTTATATAATCTAAAGTTCATTTAAAATAAATAAATAAATAATAAAATAAAATGCTAAAAGCCAAAAAAAAAAAGGAGCGGAGTCCTGGAATCTGCATTGCCAACAAGTTCCCAAGAGATGCTGCTGCTGCTGCTTGCTGGGGACCACAGGAAAAAAAAACCACTGCTATAAGGGAAGAGACAAAGAGGACCGAAAACATTGTGCAGAAACTGAAAGATCTAGAAAATACATTTACAAAAACAATTTAATTCCATACATTCAGACCTTAGCACCCTACCACCCCACAAAAATGGGGATGTCAGGTTCTAGGTGATATCCAGCCCTGAAGAGGTTGAGACAAATATTGAAGTTTTTCAAAGTTTCTGTAGCCTGATAGATTTTTGCAAAGGTAGGAAGTCAAATACTTCAGCAATGGTGTAAGCAAGCAAAAGGTGTGGGGAGGCATTTCAGAGAGAACGAAGACAGACAACAGCACATGTGCAGGGGGCAAGCATGGTGCCAGCTCGGCCAGAGTTACATATCTGTGAGAGAGAATCTCATCCTAAGAAATGATGAGGGGGCTCTGAAGACACTGTCAGAGGCTGACTTGATCCCTAGGCTAAGCTTGGATGTGATGTTATTAGTAGAGTGAGTCTTCATGAATCTTGGGGAAAAAAGCTACATGGTGAAAAGGGCAGCTGCCAACAGAGATGGCCAGAAAGAAGGCCAAAAGGTAAGACCACACTAAGCGGTATAGAAAAGGGCAAAGGCAGTGAAAGACCATCACTGATTCCAATGCAGGTGACCCAAAAAGCACGCTGGGACATGACAGCACAACGTGCGGAAATTTTCTGCAAAATGATGACCTAAGAAGGGAGTGTGTTCTACATGAGAATTGACCGTAATTTTAACCCTGCTAATTATTAACTTGGCTTTACCAGGCATCAATCAAGGGAGCTGAGAGACCTCAAACATGGTTCACTCAAATGAGAGAGGAAAATACCTTCTTTCTCCAGTTTTACACAACCCACCAAGCCCATCCTTAAACCCACTGCATAACGTTCATTAGCTATCACTGCTCCCATTATTTCTAATCTTAACCTTTCCCAATTGAAAAACACTACAAAATTTGATTTTAAAATGTTCACTAATGGGTTGTATATCTCAATCACTATTTTTAAGTTCCCATTGCTAAAATAAATATAACCACATTTTACACTGAAAAGTGAAAGGTCATGGCCCACTGGTCTACACCACTCAGAGTGTACCAGAAAACTGCCAACAAATTATCTTCCACATGAGACAGGGAAGGCAAGCAATCTTAATTAAAAATGTAAAAAATGAAACTTCAGATATATGAGAAGAAACCATGGGGATTTTAAAAATAAAGTTAAAACTCACAGCCATAAAAGAAAAGATTAATAAATCTGCCTATTAAAAAAATAAAATTTCTACCTGGCAAAATGAGCAAAATCAGAAGACAAATGACAAATGGAACAAAATGGCTGCAACTCAGATCACTGGTTAAGTGCTAATTTACATAAAAGAGAACTACCAAGTCAATTAAAGGGAAAAAAAAACAAAAAAGCCCCAAAATCCTAATAGAAAAATAGGTACAGGATATGAACAGACAAGTAAACTCACAAGAAAATACAAATGGCCTTTAAGTAAATGAACTGATGCTTAAACTCACAGTAAAAGAAAAAAAATAAAACTGCAGTGTTATACCATTTTTCATCTGTCAAACTGGCAAAGATCAAATAACAGTACACTGTGTCAGAAGTATAAATTGGTACAACCTTGAAAGGCATCTGATTATGTCTATCAAAATTACAAATGTACATGTCCTTTGACCCAGCAATTTACTCGTAGGAATCAAGTCCCCTCAGATATACTAGTATCAAGGCAAAACAATGTATGTTCAAGGTTATTTATTGCATAATAGTTTGTAATAACTAAAAACTAAGAACAAATGTCCACTAAAGGAGGTTGGTTAAGATGTCGGAATGAGAGCTTCACGGCTCCATCCACTCGCAGAAACTTTGAACAACCAGCAAGAACTGACAAAAGCATCTTTCCCAAAGCTCCAGAAAACAGTGAAAGGACTGCAGTAGCAGAGCAAGCATCAAATCAAGAAAAAGGCATCTTCAAAGCAGTAGGATCCCTGGCTGGCCCCTCTCCCACTTTCACCGGCTTGGTGGAGCCGGCTATGAACCCAGTGCCAGTTCTTGGTCCTGGTGGGTGCTGAGTGACCTTTGTGCACATGCTGGGTACAAGTATGTCTGGCCCAATATGTCCAGTGGTGGCCTGAGGGACTCGCTGCCCCAGAATATGTAGAAGGCAGTTCACAGAGCTGTCCAATAGGTTCTGTCAAGTGGCTGCCTGGGGCAAGGGATTACTGTAATACATACAGTGCAGTGCCAGGGACATGAGGAAACTGTTTCCTAGGGAAGAGGGGACATTTGTCCCACGTAAATGGAAGAATTCCTAGGGCCAAGTATATGCAGAAGGAATCAGAGAGGCCCCTATGCTTTGGCCTGGAGCGATTCTCTAATTCATCGTATGAATGAGCTCTGAAGGAGAGCACGGGCAGAGGTCAAGCTGCAAAGACTGCAAAAGGTGATTTCTCTCTCTCCCTCTTTTTTTTTTTTTGGGGGGGGGGGTTAGCTCTTGGCATTCAAAGAAAGCTCTGTCATAACACTAGCTGGATCAAGTTTAAAGAACAGTCCTCAAAGTCTAAATTCCAACGATAACATTAAAATATCAAAATGTTGCGGCTTCAACAAAACATAAGAAGAAACGTGAAGTGATAGCCCAGGCAAAGGAGAAAAGTATTGGAAGCCATCAATGATGAGGATTAGATCTGAAGCGTTCCAGACAAAGACTTTTTAAAAATGGTCCTAAATATGTTCAAAGAGCAAAAGGAAAACATGGGCAAAGAACTAAAGGAAATCAGGAAAATGACAGATGAACACAAAGAATATCAATAGAGAGATGGAAATTATGAAAAGGAACCACAGTGATAGAAATGAAAATTTCCCTAGAGGACTGCAGTGATGAATGCATAACTCTGATTATATCAAAGCCACTGGATATACACTTTGGATGGACTGTATGGTATGTGAATGTTTCAATTAAAATTGCTTTAAAAAAAATTCCCGGGGAGTGGATATGGCTCAAACAGTTGAGTGCCCACCTCCCACATGGGAGGTCTTGGGTTTGGTTCCTGGTGCCTCCTAAAGAAAAAACAAACACAACAAGCAGACAAGGAGCAAAAAAAAAACAATGAGCAGATGAGCAAAAAACAATGGGCAAACAGATGAGGGAGGCATGGAGGGGGTGGAGTGAATGAAGGAATGAATGAATAAATAAATAAAAGGTAAGATTTTTTTTTTTAAAAATCCCCTAGTGGGCTTCAACAGCAGATTGGAGCTGACAGAAAGAAAGAATCAGAGATTCTGAAGATAAGACAACAGAAATCATTCAGTTTGAGGAGCAGAAAGAGCAAAGAGAAAAGTGAACAGAGCCTGAGGAACCTGTGGAATATCATCAAGCGTACCGATATATGCATTGTGGGAGTTCCACAAGGAGAAGAAAGAGAAAGGGGCAGGGAGAATATTCTAAGAAATAATGGCTGAAAACTCCCCAAGTTTAATGAAAGACATGAACATACACACATCTAAGACACTCAACTCCAAACAGGATAAACCCAAATAGACCCAAACTACACCATGCTTTAATCAAACTGTTGAACGCCAAAGATAAAGAATTCTGAAAGCCAAGAGAGACGCAACATGTCACATACAAGGGCGCATAAGTAAGATTAAGTGTTAGTTTCTCACTGGACACCATGGAGGCAAGCAGGCTGTGGGAAGTCACATTAAGTGCTGAGAGCAAAAAATTCCTAACCAAGGATTCTATATGCGGCAAAACTGTCCTTCAAAAATGAGGGAGGGATTAAGACATTCCCAGGTAAACAAAAGCTGAGGGACTTCATCACCACTAGACTGGCCCTTCAAGAAATGCTATAGGGAATTCTGCAGGTTGAAAGGAAAGGACACTAGACAATGGACTGAAGCAACATGAAGAAATGAACCCTGGTAAAGACAATTTATGGGTAAATATAAATACCAATACTGTTGTATTTTTGATTTGTTGTTTTTTTTTAAGATTTATTTATTTATTTACTTTTATCATCCTGCTGCGTGGCTCGGCGGGGCCTGACAGTGCACCCACACGCGGGGCTTGGGGGGTTCACCTGCTCGCAGGTCCTGGCAGCGCACCCACTCACAGGGCCTGACGGCGCACTCACGCACAGGACCTTGGGGGCTCACCCGCTTGCGGGGCCTGGGGGGCTCATCCGCGCACGGGGCCTAGTGGCCCATATGCCTTCTATATTTTTCTTTTTACCGGGAGGTCCCGGGGATTGAACCCAGGTCCCTCCATATGGGAGACGGACGCCCAACCATTTGAGCCACATCCGCCCCCTGTATTTTTGATTTGTAACTCCACATTTTACTTCCTACAGAATCTAAAAAGGTAAATGCATAAAATGTAATGAAAATCAATGGTTCTGGATTCATAATGTATAAATATGTAATTTGTGACTAGAAATACATAAAGATGGGGGTATGGAACGGTATACAAACATAGTTTGTATATGCTGTTCAAGTTAAGTTGGTATCAAAGCAAATGAGACTGTTATAGATTCAGGATATTCAAGTTAAGCCTCATGATAACCACAAAGACTCACAGAATATGTAAACTCACAGAAAGAAAGTGGAGTACAGGTTACCAGGGGTAGGGAGCAGCAGGTAGTGGGGAGTCAATGCAAGATGAATGTAGGGTTTCTGTCTAGGGTCAAAGAAAAGTTCTAGCAATGGAAGGTGATGAATGTACTTCAACATTGTAAATATGATTTATCCCACTGAATGTTATGCTTGGGAGGGGTTGGGATGGGAAGATTTATGTGGTATATATGTTTCCACAATTTAAAAAGAAATAAAGAAAAATTGAAGAGATAATGACAAATAAATGCAATACATGACATTGGATGGTATCCAAGAATGGTGGAGAAGAGGCTCAAAAGGACATTATTGGGGAGTGGATGTGGCTTAAGTGGTTGAGCATCAGCTTCCCACATACAAGGTCCGGGGTTCAATCCCGGCTCCAGTACCTTAAAAAGGGGGGGGGGGGGACTATTGGAACATAAGGAAAAAATTGGAATATAGAATGTAAGCTACAAATCAATGTTAAATTCTTGAACTTGATAACTGCATTTAAGGTGATTACGTAAGTGAATATCTGTTTACAGAAAATAAACATGGAAGTATTGTGTGTTCCAGAATTATGTTGTGTACAGCTTGCTCCCAAATGTTAAGTAGATAGAAAGAAAGGTAGAAAGACAGGTGATAAGTAGAATGATATGGCAAAGATGGCAAAAATGTTAAAATTGGTGCATAGGGAGGTGAGGGCATGCTGCAGTTCTCTGAATAGAGTCTGCATTATTTTTCCAACTGTCCTGTAAGTTTGAAACTGTTTCAAAATAAATATTTAAAAAGACTGGCTAAATGAAGTACAGTACATCCATACAACAGAATAGTGTAGTCATTTTTAAAAAGTTCTTTACACGCTAACAAAGAACTGTAACAAAATATATTTTATAAAACAAAGTGCAAAGCTAATACAGATGCTAAAATTTGTCTTTTTTTTTTTTTTAAAGGAGGGAGGAATATATTTATATGATTATATGTGAATAGTCACAGATTCTCTCTGGCAATGTACACAAGAAATTTAACACTGGTTCCGTCTGAGGAGGGGAACAGGGTGGCTTGGGAACAGGGTATGAGAGAGACTTCTTCATGCACCACCTCTGGATTTTGAATCATGTGTATGTATTACCTATTTAAAAACTAAAATACCTATATCTTAAATGAAGATTTCACCACTAAGCTACCAAAATTCCTTTCACCAGCCACTCCACCGATATCTGCTGAGTCCTGCTGTACGTGCCGTGCACTGTTTCAGACACCTGGGTCTCAGCGATGAAGAAGTCTCCCCTCATCCTGGAGCTGCAATCAAGTGAAGAGCAGAGGGGAAGGAGGAATGCAGAAAAAGCCCTAAGGAAGAGGCGCTGGCCGGCTGAGGAGGAAGGCTACAGCAATGCCTTCCCAGGAGGGGAAGAGAAGGCTTCCTGGGCAGCACCAGGTTTGGGCAGAGACGTGGGGGCACGAGGGCACTAGCCCCGTGGCCACCAGGGCAGGACTGCAGGCAGGCAGCACGGCCCCAGGCTGAGGCTGCAGTGGCCAGATGGAGGACATGACCAGGCGCTGTGCACAAGGGGTGGTGGGAGAAGTACCAGATCACAGTAAGAAATTTACATTTTATTCTGAGTGACACGGCAAAGTATTAGGAAGTTCTGACCTACATTGTTTAAAGGTCCTCCTGGCTGCCACCAGGGGAACAGGCTGAGAGAGGCCAGGGTGGAGCAGGGAAGCCCAGCTGGAGCCCACGGTAATAAGCCAAGAGAGGGAAGGCGTCCTTAAACCAGGGTGCAACTGTGTGGGGAGGAAGTGATCAGACTCTGGACAGGTTTTAAGGCAGAGCCAACAGACTTACTGAAGGGTTAGAAGGAGACTGTGAGAAAAAGAGTCAGAGGTGACCCCACAGTAATTCGCCCAAGCAACTTTTCTACAAAAAAAGTCACACTCTCATATAAAGTTCATCTACTCTAAAATAGCCTACGAACACTATCAGCAAAAAGGAGTGCTTATCTACATATCAAATTAGGAAACTGCAGGCTTTTAAAGGTGGAAAAAAACATACACATTCAATATCAGGTGAGATGGGTTCATTTCTAAGTACTTACACAGCCCTGAGGCAAGTGCAATAGATCTAGGGATCTAAATTATACTTAAAATATATAAACTGAGCAGCAAAAAAGACTGCAGAAAAAAACATCAAAATACAACAAACATATCCTATTTTCATCTTTAGAGGGAAAGCTTTTTTGTTTTGTTTTGTTTTTTTAATTGTCACCAATAAGGAAAAATTCTTACAGGGCAAGCTTATCAGTGATTTGAATGATTAGTAGACTTTCCTTCTAAGAAAACTTTTTAAACTGAACAGATTTCCCGGGTGTTACTTTCACGGCTCTACCTGCTGCCAGTCCTAAGGCTAGATATATGAATGGGAGAAAAGGGGAGAAGAGAAATGCTGTAGAAAGAGATGGGGTACACGTAACAGACTGCCATTCCTTAAATGCGTTATCTTGCCAGATGAGAAAAATGAGACAAGACAAGGAGGAGCTGTTTAAGATGTCTAACCAAATACCTATCACCTGTTACCTATGCTACTGTGCTTTACCACAGTTGTCTGCCATCAATAAAATCCACAAAGTCACTTACACATTCATTCATTCATTCATTCAGATATTTACAAAGTGCCTATGCTGCATCAAAGGCGCTGACCCGGACACGGACATGAGTTCAGCAGTGAAAAAGACAGATAAAAGCCCTGTGGGGTGCATCCTGGTCGGGGGGTGGGGTGAATTAATAAATCCCACGCTTTAATTATTTGCTGTTGTGCCCTGTGCTAGAGAGTAGACTTGGTGGAGGATACTAGGGAGACCTGGCCTAGCTGGGGGGTCAGGGCTAGGGGCATGGATGAAAGGGCATGTGAGCTCAGCTCTGAAGGAGAGGAATGAGGTGAAGGGGTCAGGGAGTGGGATGTGGAAGCAGAATCCAGACAAAGGAAACAGCATGGAAGAAGAATCTGTAGCAAGAAGAGTAAGGCTTGTTAGAGGAGTTTAAAAACCAAAAAATGTTAGTAGAATACAGAATGTAGGTTGAGAAGGGGGAGCTGATACTACATATATGTAGAATGTTTAATAAGGTCGATTGTAAATATGTGGAAAAGGATAGAGTTATAATGAGTATAACTAACAGCTGATTAATAAATGTGACATGGCTGAAAGGGGTAGTCTAGGGAGGTTAATGTTAATTGAGAGACAGCTAGAGGGTAATCTAGGGACTGTATAATATAGTGATTTTGGTGGTAAGTGACGATTGTGGTTAATAATACAAATAAAAGAATGTTTCCCTATTACAAGGTGATAAGCATATGGAGATACATGGGAAAAATACAACTAATGTAACTGACAAACTATAGCTAACAATAATATTGTAATATTTTTGTAGCAAAGGCAAAGAAGGGACTATATCAATGCTAAAAGTAAAAAAAAAAAAAAAAAAAAAAAAAGAATATTGGATTTAGTTTTATGAGATGTGAATAAGATCAAGCATTTTTTTCTCCATTTTCTTCATTATCATGGAGACCCTGATCATGTCATTTAACTAATCTGTGCTCATTTATTCATCTTTCAGAACAATGGAGAAACAAGTGAGTTTGTTTTTAGGGTTAAATAATATAAATGTGCCTGCACAGGATTTTTTTTTTTTTTTTTTTTTTTTTGAAGATTTTATTTATTTATTCATTTATCCCCCCCTTGCTGCTTGTGCTCGCTGGGTCAGCTAACCACGTCGTGCGGGCGGGCTTTGCCTTCACCAGGAGGCCCCGGGAACCGAACCCGGGGCCTCCCATATGGTAAGCGGGAGCCCTACTGATTGAGCCACAGCCGCTTCCCTGCACAGGATTTTTTGAAGTAATGCTTCGCTAATTTGCAAGCAGCCTTTGTTATTTTTTTTATGTTTTGGAAGTTGAAATAAAGTTTTTTAAAAAAGAAAGAAAGAGGGAAGCGGCTGTGGCTCAATCAGTAGGGCTCCGGTTTACCATATGGGAGGCCCCGGGTTCGATTCCCGGGGCCTCCTGGTGAAGGCAAGCCCGCCCACACGGCGTGGTTAGCTGACCCAGTGAGCACAAGCAGCAAGGGGGGCATAAATGAATAAATAAATAAAAATCTTAAAAAAAAAAAAAAAAAGAAAGAAAGAAAGAAAGATAGTAAAAGAAAGAGAGCCTATAAGGCAGGCAAGAGCTAGGTCATGCAGGGCCTAGGGGGCCATGTTAGTAATTTTGCTTTTCATGCTAAAAACAAGAACCAATGAACTATTTTAAGTCTGGGAGTGACAGATTCCCAGATCTCTTTAAAGATCACTGACTACTGTGTAGAGAAAGAGATCAGAGGACATAGGATGGCCGTGGGAATAGACGCAGATGTGGTCAAGAAAAGTCCACGGGAATTGGAGAAAGAGTGAAAGTAGGTGGAGGTGGAGAGAGGTAAAGGAGAAGAAAGTGTCATGACAGACAATGAAGAAGAAAACATTTATGAGGACCAAAAAGACACATCGAAAATAAAACTGAACAGAAAAGATTAAGACAAGGGGAAAAAAAGATATTCTATGTGAATACCAACCAAAATAAACTGATTTTCCAATGCTCAAAATAGAATTTAGGGTAAAAATAGAGGTAATGAGGGGGTATAGTATACTAATGCAGAAAACAAACCACAAAGATGAACAATCTAAACTTAAAAGTAAAAAACTGCCAAAGAGAAACTGACAAGTCCAGAATCACAGTGAGGCATTTTAACAGACCTATCAGAAACTGGTAAGACAGTCATGAAATCAGCAAAGATACAGACAATGAATGACATTAACAAACCTGCTCAAACACACACACAGATACATCACCCTGGGCCTAACAAATAGAATGCACATTCTTTCAAAACCACATGGAACAGGGAAGCGGCTGTGGCTCAATCAGTGGGGCTCCCGTTTGCCATATGGGAGGCCCCGGATTCGGTTCCCGGGGCCTCCTGGTGAAGGCAAGCCCGCCCGCACGGCGTGGTTAGCTGACCCAGCGAGCACAAGCAGCAAGGGGGGGATAAATGAATAAATAAATAAAATCTTAAAAAAAAAAAAAAAAAAAAAAAAAACACATGGAACAGGGAAGCAGATGTGGCTCAAGTGACTGGGCTCCTGTCTATCATATAGGAGGTCAGGGTTCGATTCCCGGAGCCTCCTGGTGAAAGGCAAGCTGGCCCAAGTGGAGAGCTGGCCCGCACAGGAGTGATGGCCCACGTGGAGAGCTGGTGCAGCAAGATGTCACAACAAAGAGAGACACAGCAGACCAGGGAGCTGAGGTGGTGCAATAGATTGAGCGTCTCTCTCCCAGTCCAGAAGGTCCCAGGATCAGTTCCTGGTGCTGCCTAAAGAGAAGACAAGCAGACACAGAAGAACACAGAGAGCAGACAGCAAGGGCAAAACAAGGGGGCGGGGGGGGGGGGGAGAAAACACACACGGAACATTTTAACGAGGTCACAAAGAAAGTCTCATCACATTTTAAATAACAGACATATTAAACATATTCTATGACCAACGAATGCAAATAAAATAATCTATTAAAACAAAGGTCAGCTACCAGGATTAGAAACTCAAAAAATGCATTTTTAGAATTATTAAATGGAAATAAAATGGAAATAAAATTTTAGATCTTAAGGATAATGATATCTTACATCTAACATAAGGAAGGAAATAAAATGGAAATAAAATATTTAGATCTTAAGGATAATGATATCTTATATCTAACATATGGGAGGATACTAAAGCAATAGAGGGACAGCTACAGTACATGTACATAATTTATAAGTCATCATTAAAAAACCAAAAAGGCTGAAAATTTATGTTTTCAACTCAGCAAGTCAGAAAAAGAACAAAGTAAATCTAAAGAAAGCATAAAGTAAATAAAGATAACAACAAATATTAACAAAATAGAAAAACGGGGGGGGGGTAATTCTTCAGGGGAAAAAAAAACTTTATTTTAAATTGACAAACTCTTGCAAGACTGTTCAAGAAAAAACAAGAATGAGGTAAGGCTCAAGCAAGTGACTGAAGCCCAGTGGCCACCTAAGGAGCCACAGAAACGTGACAGTGCCACAGCAGGTCTGGAGCAGGTCACAGCTCTGCAGGTGAGAAGGGGAGCCACAGTTCCAACTGGAGACGGCCATACCCATGGCTATAGATAGAAAGTCCAGAAAGCAGAACACAATACTAGCAGGAGAAGGAACTGGCAAAGCCACTATCAAGAAGGAAAATCTAGAGCTGGTAATGACAAGAGGTGGAGCTTTGCTGGGGCATGTGGACAATGTGCTTTCAGGGGAATACCCACTGGATTAATTTACGGCAATAAATACTTTTTCCTTGGGGGAAGGGGGTGGGAGGAAAAGGCATAAACAATTTTAGGAACAAAAGGGAAACAGAATTTCAGATATAATAGAGACTTATCAGAGGAGTGAGAAAAGATAAGCTAGGACCAAGTCATTAAGGAAATCCAATATTTAAAGACAAGGTTGAGGAGAACTGGCAAAGGAGGTGAAGTAATGAGTGGGCCAGAAGGAAGGAAGAAAATTGGGATTAAGTGACAAGACAGGAGTGTTCAAAAAAGAAAAGACAGGGAAGCGGCTGTGGCTCAATCAGTAGGGCTCCCGTTTACCATATGGGAGGCCCCGGGTTTGGTTCCCGGGGCCTCCTGGTGAGGGCAGGCCCGCCCACACGGCGTGGTTGGCTGACCCAGCGAGCACAAGCAGCAAGGGGGGGATAAATGAATAAATAAATAAAATCTTTAAAAAAAAAAAAAAAAAAAGAAAAGACAGACAGCTGTGTCAAATGCTGCCCAGAGGACAAGGAAGTTGTGGCCTGAATGGAGTCCAATGATTTGGGGACATGAAGTTGAGTAACAAGTATCCTGGGGAAATTAGAACAGGGGGTTGTGAGGTCACAGAGGAGTCAAAGGATTAAAAAAACTCCTTCCATCTGAATTAGTGATTTTGAAGCTGAAGCATCTCAGCTAATGACAAGGCCCAGAGTGTGACTAAGGGCAAGGGTGGCAGCGGTGGACTAGAAGATGACACTGAGGGTGGATGTGTAAGCCAAGAAACTGAGGAGCCAAAGTGCTTAATGGGTCACACAAGTGGACATGAAACCAGCCAAGATGATGGCAGGACCTGGAGTGGAAAGGAAGGCTATGAGTCAGGTGCCCAAGTCTTCAATGACCTGTGGTGGCCAGGAAGCCAATATATGATGGCGAGGAAGAAAGAGAAAGGGGGCGTGAGGCAGAGGCTCCAAAGGGAGGCCAGGAGGCCACGTGAGTGGACCTAAGCCTAGCCCAGTGTTGCACTCTGTAGCTTATCAGTCAAAACTCTGGGAATCATTTCCCAGCTCAGCTTGTCCCCCACTCTCTTAGCTCTCTGGGAATCTCAAACTACTGCGGCATCAAGGAAAGCTCTGAGCACAGTACCCAGCATTTAAAAATCATCTGAGCTATGGGAAGCGGCTGTGGCTCAATCAGTAGGGCTCCCGTTTACCATATGGGAGGCCCCGGGTTCGGTTCCCGGGGCCTCCTGGTGAGGGCAGGCCCGCCCGCACGGCGTGGTTAGCTGACCCAGCGAGCACAAGCAGCAAGGGGGGGATAAATGAATAAATAAATAAAATCCTTAAAATTAAATAAATAAATAAAAATCATCTGAGCTAATAGCGCCTTCCATCTTGCTAACTATGTGTACACCTACTCCAGAATCCAGAGAAAACAGAGCAACATGAGTTATGCAATTCCTATAACTAAGCAGAAGGAAGCAGAAAGGGATAGCAGCAAAGCTGCTTTCTTCTGGGAGAGTGTGAGCACTCTCATCTAGGACACCAGGATAAGGAAGATGCAGTTTCCAAACAAAGCGGGTTCCAGGCAATCAAAATACTAGACAAGGCCATTTCCTGGGTCAGCCCTTATTCAAGGCTGTGACTAATTAGTCTAAGAGCCTCTCAATCAATGCAAAAGGGGCTGGCAAGCCCACGTCTGTGAGCTTCAGTAACTAACACTGACCATATATGGCTTGTGAAAGGGCTTGTGAACCGGATTCTAAAAGGTTATCTAATGGACTCAAGTGAGGCACTCGGAGGACTATGACCTCCACCAGTTCACTAATTTAAGGAACACACGTGCCTACTATGTACAGGCACATATGGAGTCATTATGAAGATGAGTAAGATATGGTCTCTCCCTCAAGATCCAGTCTAGTGGGGAGACAGAAATTCCAATACTGTGTGAAAAGGTGGGAGAACATTCAGAATAGTCAAACAGCTAGAGCAAAGGAGAGTTTTCCAAACCATGTTAGAGCACACTGTGGCCACAGCTGCCGTCAGTCAGTGTGCAATGGTGGTGCATGGTAAGGCCTGCTTTACTGGTTCATCTCACCACAAGCTCTTCTCTTGAGGAAAAGAATGATGACTATTACATCAGGATCCCCAATACCTAACCCAGTGTGAGACCCTAGCCTAGTTTGCAGCTCTCGGTTCTCTATCTAGAATCTCCCCCTAGATCTACTGTCCTCTTCTGGCATGTACTCATCCCAGTTCCAGAATGTACTCCAGAGCAATCCGGGATTGGATAATCCAATCAACCCCCTTGCTAAAGTTGTGAGTTAGCCAAGAGGCAATTAATTAGTACATAATTATTTCCTTGGCCACAGGAGAGGGTTCAGGAAGGGGCTAGTAATCCAATTTAGGGTAATGAGTCAAAGGAGGTTGTTTGCTGGGGACTCTGTGAAAAAAGCCTCCCTATTTGTCTGAGAAAGTGACTAGATGAGCTATTTACTCTCCTTCTGGATACTGGCTCTCATTCTGGCCAATGTGATAAAGAGATGTGAAGGCCTTTACCACCCTTCTGCCACCAGAGCCAGGTGACACAGAATGAAGGCAGAACCACGAGAATCTCAGCAAAACAGAGCTAGAACCCCAATCAAACCAAGCCTGGAAGTTTTATAAGCCAATAAATCCCCTTTAAAGTTTAAGCTAGTTTCAATCGAGCTCCCTTTGACTTGCAAACTAAAATATCCCTAACATTATAATACACTAGGGGGTATGCTAAATCCAAAAAAACCCCTAGTGAATCATAGTCCACCAACTCCTATCACAGCACATTCCAATGTTTATCTCTTACTTCCAAAAAATTCTTATAAACTTAATTCCCAAATATTAAAATGTAAACCTGTTTCCTCCAATTTAAACCTTGGAAAATAACTGGTTAACCAGTTAATAAATAAATAAAACTGTGGCTCATGTGACTTTTTGGGTATGTTAGAAAGAAGAATCCTATGGAATAAACCATGTAATCTAGAAAGTAAGAGGAAGGAATAAACTTTAAATAATTTTTGGTAAATAAAAGAAGAAAATTTAAAAGGAAAAAAACAAAACAAAACAGTGGCTCAAAATCCAAAAGCTATGCAAATATTCTCGCTGTCCTGATTTTGTGAAAATCAGGGTAGGCTAAACAGTCACTATATTAGAAACCATACCTGTGTCCCCAGACCTAGTTTTTCTCCCTAGGCCTGGTTTTTAGAATGCTGGTGATAAACTAAGCCTGATTTATTTTATGACCATCCTGTATGGGAAAAGACTGTAACTTTGGGTATCTTTGGTCAACCTTAACAGATATAGCAGGGGGATGGATGTGGCTCGGGTGGTTGGGTGTCCGTCTCCCATATGGAGGGTCCTGGGTTCGATCCCCGGGACCTCCTGGGAAAATTTTAAAAAAAGAAAAATATAGAAGGCACGTGGGCCACCAGGCCCTGTGCGCAGGTGAGCTGTCAGGCCCCGCAAGTGGGTAAGCCGCCAGGCCCCATGAGCCATGCAGCAAGATGACGACGTAACAGGAGAGTGAGACAAGACGCACCTAAAAACCAGGAACTAAGGTGGCACAGGCAGAAGGACGCCTCTCTCCCACATTGGAGATTCCAAGGATCGAATCCCAGTGAAGACAGGAGGAGAAGGATGAGAAGAGAGGGCAGGAAACAGACACAGAGACTTGCCCAGTGAATGGACACAGAAACAGCAAAAACGTGTGTGTGTGTGTGTTTAAAATGGATAAAAGTAAATAAATAAATCCTTTTAAAAAATGTATAGGGGAAGAAGATATAGACTATAATTAGTAGTAATACTTTGACGATGCTTTCATGATTTGTTAACAAATGTTTCACAACAATGCAAAGTATTTGTGATGAGGTGATGTGTGGGAGCCCTGTATGATGTTATGCATGTTTGTTTTGTAAGTTCACAATCACAATGTTTACTAAATACTTATAGTTTATGTATGTTCATGTATGAATGATATACTTCAATAAATTGTTTTTAAAAAAGTCAAAAGCTATGAAAGATAAGATTAATAAATTTAACTACAAAAACTATGAAGAATCTTCATGGCAAAAATAAAAACAAACATTTCATAAGCGAAGTCTGAAGATAAACAAATGACAGACTGGGAAGAAGGAAATCTGCAACTTATATCATGGACAAAGAACCAGTCTCCTTATTATGACTAACAACCCAATAGAAAAATGGGCAGGGGGCATGAAAGAGAACAGTTCCCAGGAAAAATGCGTTTGACTCTTAAATATAGAGAAAGATGCTCAAACTCACTCATCCCTAGGGAAAAAACAAACTACACTAATTTCTCACCTATCGGATCAAATACAAAAGTCTGACAACATGCTCTGTGGGAAAGGCTATGGTGAAACAGGCATCCCACATATTTGGAGTATAACAGTACAACTCCTATGGAGGGCAATTTGTCAATATTTATCAAAAATACAACTGCATTTACCCTTTGACCCAGCAATACTTCCTCTGAAAATTTATCTTACAGATATACCTGCCTCTACACAAAATAATTTACACTCAGGGCTATTTACTGCAGCATTGTTTTGTAATTAAAAAAAGAGGCGGAAGTGGCTGTGGCTCAATCAGTAGGGCTCCCGTTTACCATATGGGAGGCCCCGGGTTCGGTTCCCGGGGCCTCCTGGTGAAGGCAAGCCCGCCCACCCGCACGGCGTGGTTAGCTGACCCAGCGAGCACAAGCAGCAAGGGGGGGGATAAATGAATAAATAAATAAAATCTTTAAAAAAAAAAAAAAAAAAAAAGAGGCAATCAAGAGTCATCTGGTTAAATAAATTATGGTACATCCACAGCAAGGAGTATAAAGCAATTGTAAGAAAGAGTGAAGAAGCTCTCTATGGAAAAATCTCCAATACATATTATCTAGCAGAAAAACAAGATACAAAACACTATACATAATATGCCCGTCAATCCCTTCAAATCTCTGCTCAAACATCTTATTCTTATAAGAGAAAGATAAACAGGACCAAAACAAAAAAAAAAAAAAAATGACTATCTGTAGGGAGGGGAAGGTACTGAGGGGAGAAGAAAGAAATGGAAACTATCCCTCTGTAACTATAACCCTGTTTTGTTTTGTTTTTTTTGTTTTTTTTTAATTTATGCCAGGGGAGAGCGCGAACGCAGTCCCCCACTACCACAAATTATGCAGTCGAGTTTCCCGCATTTGGGGAAATCGCATGGGTCAGCACATCCGGAGTGCAATGGATAAGCCTAGCCCTGGGAAAACCACCTTCGTGATCATGGTATCTCCCCTGCCAGGTAAGTATATATAACCCTGTTTTATAGATTGATCTTGGAGCCACACAAATGTAAAACTGAGATTATGGCAGGATTGCGGACATCAGTGATGGCAGATCTAAGGTGTAACTATGGGGGTGGATGGCTGAGATAGGATGGAGAAAAAGAGCGGGGGGGGGGTAGTTTAAAAACCTGAGCCGCCAACATGAAAAAGGGTCATCTACATAGGTACTGAAATTGCCAAGCAGGTCAGGAGTAATTCTGGGAACAGCGGTGAGGCAGGAGCAAAAAATCAAGAAACAGAGGGAAGCGGCAGGGGGGGAAGGAGGGGCAGCGCTGGTACAGCCCAATGCCATGAGTCCTTAGGGAGGATAATATGTTACCAGAAGCACATTACCAAAAGAACAAGAATACATTTAAAAATTGCTAAATCCAACTAAAATAAAAGGTTCTAAAAGAAGCTAGGGCCTAGCCAACATGGAAGGGAATCCCATCCTCCCAGGCCGCCCACAAGTGCCAAGCCCCACAGTGCTTGGGCACCAAGACCTTGGGCTTCTGGGTCTCTTGGTCTAGAATCTCCCCACCCCCCTTCAGCCCACCCATCCATCCGGATGCAGTTCAAATGTCACCTTGCCAAAGCCTCTGAGCTCCCACTGCAACCGTGAGACACAAACATCACAATGTAATCTACGGTGCCAACCAGCTGGAACGCAGAGGCAATCCTGCAGAGCAGTTCTCAACGCCTCCCTCTAATTAGGGTAGCAAGGGCAAAAGTATGAGGAGGAAGAAGAGAAAATGGCACGGACAACTGAGGATTCTAGATTATCACCCAGGGATGAAAATCCAACACAGGAACTGCTGAGACCAATTCATGGAGCCAACCAAAAAGTTCCTCATAACTCGATGTCAGAAACCATTTCCGCGTGTGGTATCAACTACATCCACAGTATTGTGCTACCATTACCATAATCCATTACTAAATTTTTTTCATCGCCCATGAAGCAATAATTCCCCATTTGTCCCCTCCCCCCAGGCTCTGGTAAATTGTAATTTAGTTTTTATCTCTTTGAATTTGCTAATTCTAGTTATTTCATATAAGTGAAATCATACACTATTTGTCCTTTTGTGTCTGGCTTATTTCACTCCACATGATGTCTTTAAGGTTCATCCATTTTGTTGCATGCATCAGAACTTCATTCCTTTCTGTGGCTGAACAATATACTGCATCGCATATATAACCTTACCATTGTTTAAAGAGCTTTTTACATAATTACATCATTTAATCCTAAAAAACAAAAAGTGAAGTGGGCAGGACAGCTATGGCTATTCACAAAAAAGGAAAACTACTGCTGAGATGTTAAGCGATTGCTCAAGGTCACACAACCGTTATACAAAAAGCAATGCATGCATGGTGAAGCAATCTCAACTTCAGCTGCTAAAAGGACCCCAAACATGAGACGGTCTATTTAAAATTCTTAGAACCACTGGGATGGCAGCTTCCGGTTCAAGCAGGGAGTAAACGCTCGACAAAGAGTTGCAAGTCTTGAGCCTAATCCTCCCGTCACCATCCTGGTACCATAAGCCCTCTGCCTCTGTCTCTTCTCTAGAGTAGGAGTAAAACAATAACAAGTACCTGGCCTGACCCCCATAGAGCTCCAATAAGCAGCTCTATGTAAATGTTTATAAACTGTGGCGCTATCCTTCTCACTAACAATAAAGGATACTTTCAAAACAGGGTAGGGGACAGTCCTAGCGCAGCCTGTTACCTTTTCCTGGGACCCACAAATACATCCTGTGCTCAGGATAGGACACAATCCCCTAGCAGATAAGGGGACTGCCGATACATTTCCTCCCCTATGGTCCCAAGCATTTGTAAATCTTCCATGGAAACAATCGGATTCTGGTGGGCATGTTTAATAACAGCCAGCTCACACCCCGGTGACACATCTGTCCCTGGCCTGGGGAGTGGGGTCTTCCGCTACCGCGCACACCAGAGCGGGCTGCTGCGAGTTGAACCCCTGTGGTAGCCCACGGACTGAGACCCACTGGCTATGGAAAACCAACCTTGCTCCGTCTCTTCTCTATATAAATAAAATGTCTTTCACCAGAGCCTAGATGAGTCGTGCTTTTGCTGGTGACTCCACACCTGTGTCAGTGAGCTGACATCTCTTTAGGTGTCTCTCCTTCTGACCTACACAAACAAAAAGGCAACATAGCATGCACTCATTCAATAAATAAGTATCTCAGTGCCGACGATGTGCCAAGCACTGTTTAAGTGCCAAGATGAGGACACAATGATAAATAAGGCAGAAAAGGCCTTGCTCTCACGAAGCTTATATTCAATAAGGAGGGCTGGAGAGACTGACTGTAAACGTATAAGTAAACATGAAAAATACCAGCAATAAGCATTACTCGGGATTTTTAACTGGGTGATGTCACTGAAAGTGACTGAAGGCCACTCTGAATTAACAGTCAAGAGAAGCCTCTTTGAGGGCGTGGCGTTTAAGCTGTGCCCTAAACAGCAAGGAGCTAGCAGTGCATCAACTTGAGGAGGTGAGCTTCCCTGGCAGAGTAAACAGCTAGTATAAGGGGCTTCTAAAGAGGACACAGGATGGACCATAATGCCTCTTGAGACTCCTAGTCCCGTGCTAACCAGTTAAACACGCTGGCTCTAGGGTTAAACAGACCCCAGGGCAATTGCTTGCTAGTTTTATGACCTTAAACAAAGTATTCGATCTCTATAAACCGCAGTTCTTCTATCTGTAAAATGGGGATATTAACAGTGTCTCTTTTATAAGATTATTTGTGAGGATTACGTGAGACCATGCCTGAATACATTAGCACAATGGCCACAATACACACTTAGTAAACATCAGCCTTTACTAGTACATGAACTATCATACCTTGCCATCTCCCTCTTCAGTACTTCCGGGGATGTTCCGCTCGTATCGCAATATCAAGGGTAAGCAGGAGGGTACTTGTGCCACATCTCTTCTAGAAAATATTTCCTATCTGGCCCACCCTCTCCCACTCTGGAACAATGTCAGTGTCACTCAGCAGGCAGGCCCTGCTGCCTTGCACTAATTCACTTCTGACACAAAATCTGAGCAAGAGGGCTCGTCAGAGACCTTGGAATCACCACCAGCCTCTGCCATTGTCACTGAGTGACTGTGGACACATCACAATCTCTCTAATGGTCAAAAAAAATTTTGTCACCAAAGGGAAATGTTCTGAAGAGAAAATGAAAAGGCTTTGTAAACTGCTGAGACTCTGCCTTCACCCTCTCACTAACTGTATAGGCAATGCTCAATCGAGAGTGCTGTCCATGAACTGCCCTAGAGAGGCTGGTCCACTTACCGTCTTACCACAAGATTGCTAGCGCTTTAGGCCAGGGATTCTGTCTTATTTGTCCTTGGGTCCACGGGCCCAATAAACATAAGCAGAATGAATCAGCCACTTATTATTCCACTGGACTATGAACTGCTTGACAGCAGAGACTGTCTCAACAACAATTTAGAGCAGGAACTCAATAAATCTTTACAGACTGAATGAATGTGTGGTATCTTGTCTTCTGGGTTAGATGATACCCTCTCAAGGTCAGGGTCCATGCCTCATACTTCTTGGATTTCCCATAGTCGGGATCATAGCATTTCGCACAAAAACCACTCCAATTTTTATTGAATGAAATATTAAGACAGCAAGAAGCCGCTGAAGTAGATTTCAAAGTAAAGAGAACAAGCCCCTGTACCAGTTTTGCAGTAGCAGGACAAAAGCAGCACAGAGAACAGCAAGTTGGTTGTGAACCAACAAAAGGAGAAAGAGCTTCGGGTCACAGGATAATCCAAAATATGGGTAAGAGAGATCATAAAATAGTCTCCTAAAAAGTAAAACATTCTCTCCTCCTGAATGATTCTTACTTTTTAAATACAAAAACCTTAGAAATTCATTCTTTAGGAATGAGTCTTGCTTTTTTCCTATAAAAACCTACAGTTTCAGGTATACTTTCTTACTGCTACACAACAAGATGAAAATAGCACAGACTAATTTGACATGTTTTTAGTATAACATACCCCACATTAAGAAAATCCATATTTACAAAATAGAATTGGTACTATATACTACAAAATATCACTCAATTTAAAAATCACCAATTGCAAAGAAACTGAGAAAGTTAACAAAAATGCTAAAAGGTAAGAGCAATTGCCAACTAAAGCACAAATTGGAAATAAAGAAAAAGAATTTCTGAAATTAGAAATATATGGCAACAAATTTTAAAATTTATAAAAACATGATCTGTATACAACATTTTGAGGCAAAGCATCTATTTGAAACCCAACTCAATATTCTTCTCCTGCCGGGCAGAGGACTATTTCTCCACCTCACATTCACCCCTAACTCCACTTGACACCTGTATTGCTTAAGCCACTTCCAGAGCACATGCTTTCTACTTATTACAGTCACCAGCACAAGGATACAAACTCCCTAAAGAAAGGAAGTATGCCACATCATCCACAGCAGAGAGCAGTACCTTGTACATAATAGGTGTACAATAAATGCTTGATGAATGATTAACAAAAGGAAGATTCTGCTGAATCTATTTTAAAAAGTAGATGCCAGGAAGTGGATGTGGCTCAAGCAGTTGGGCACCTGCCTACCACATGGGAGGTCCCGGGTTTGGTTCCAGTGCCTCCTAAAGAAGACAAGCAAGACTGTGAGCTGATGCGATAGGCTGGTGCAGTGAGCGGACGCAACAAGATGATGCAACGAGATGACATAACGAGGAGACTCAAGGAGAGAAACAACAAGCAGGGAGCAGATGTGGCTCAAGTGACTGGGCGCCTCCCACCCACGTGGGAGGTCCTAGGTGCAGTTTCCAGTGCCTCCTAAAAAGATGAGCAGACACAGAGAGCCCAAACAAACAGAGTAGACAGCAAGCGCAAAACAATGGGAGTGGGATGCGGGGGAGAGAGAAATAAATAAAATAAATTAAAAAGTAGATTCCAATTATTCAGAGAATGAAGTAACTTGTCTTTAAAATGTCTTGAGGGGGCGGATGTGGCTCAAATGGTTGGGCGTCCATTTCCCATATGGAGGGACCTGGGTTCAAGCCCCGGGACCTCCCGGTAAAATACAGAAAAATATAGAAGGTGTGCGGGCGCACCGTCAGGCCCCGCGAGCTGGTGAGCTCCCAGGCCCCGCCGAACCATGCAGCAAGATGATGACATAACAGGAGAGAGACGCAGGGGAGAGCCAAGACCAGACACGTGAAAAACCAGGAACTGAGGCGGCACAGGTGGCAGAACGCCTCTCTCCCATATTGGAGGTTCCCAGGATCAAATCCTGGTGAAAAAAGGAGTAAAAGGGGGGGATGGATGTGGCTCAGGTGGTTGGGCGTCCATCTCCCATATGGAGGGACCCGGGTTCAATCCCCGGGATCTCCCGGTAAAAAAAAAAAAAAAAAAAAAAAAAAGGAGTAAAAGGATGAGAGGAGAGGGTAGGAGACAAACACAGAGAATTGCCCAATGGATGGAGACAAAACAGCAAAAATGGGGGGGGGCAAGGAGGTTAAGATGGATTAAAAAAAAGTAAATAAATAAACACATCTTAAAAAAAAAAAAAAAAGTCTTGAAAATTAAAACTGAGACTGCCCACCATCAATTAAATTTATTTCTATTTTTAATGTCTTCTACTGAATAACCAAATAGGACCACTTTCATATTTCTGCAAAAAACTAACCTCATCGAAATATAAATAATAAATTACTCTCTAAGACATCAACTACAAAAATGCTCACTTTTTTGTTTTTAGGAGGTACCAGGGACTGAACCCAGGACCTCGTACGTGGGAAGCAGACGTGCAACCACTTGAGCTACATCCGCTCCCCTTACATTTATTTTTAAAACAAGGTTCTTTAGACATACAGCCAAACCAATGACAAAACCCACTGTTTTGATTATTGCTCAAGGTCTCTACCAAAGACTTAAATCACTAGATTAATCATAATAAATATAACATTTCTTGTCTACCCAGCATCTACAATAGTATTCATACTTGGTAGGTACGCTCCATAAATATTTGCTCGAAGAGTAATGTTCATAACTATCTCATGGATTTCAAAGGTGAGACACTGCTATATTTGGGAGTTTCTTACCAATGCTCACATCCACCCACGGAGTCTTTCAAATTATCCCCATCACCTTCCACCTCAAGGTTAAGAAAACCAAGCTATCACGTGGAACTTTCTCAAGCCTGCTTTAAGTGATCAATTAAGATGCATTCCCGGGAGGCGGCTGTGGCTCAATCAGTGGGGCTCCCGTTTGCCATGTGGGAGGTCCCGGGTTCGGTTCCTGGGGCCTCCTGGTGAAGGCAGGCCCGCCCGCACAGCGTGGTTGGCTGACTCAGGGAGCACGAGCAGCGGGGAGGGGCTAAATGAATAAATAAATAAAATCTTAAAAAAAAAAAAAAAAAAATCTATAAAAAAAAAAAAAAAAAAAAGATGCATTCCCCTCAGTATATAAGAGTCTATAGTCAGATAACTCAATATTATCAATATTTCAGAAGTCATTAAGTAGCCTTTAATAGAAAAGAAATACACGGTTGCCACTCATTCAGCCATCCCAACATGTCCCCTACTAAATTAAGTACAAAATTTCTTAAAGTAAATTCGATATAAACATTCCAAGACTTTTAAGCCACTTTCTAAATTATAAATGGGGAACAGGGAGATGTGAAAATTACAAATGGGGAGAAGGATATGACCATTACCTTCTCTGGAACAGTCTAGTATCTAAAGTCAGTTTGGCAGGAAGGGGCTTTAAAAGGGATCTAGTTCACCCTACCATAAAGAACGGGCATCAGAATGTTTTCAACTTGCTTTCACAATACACCCTACCCCTCCCAATTATCATTGAAGAAAGAGACAATGAATTAAAGGCATGAAGACATCTCCCCAAAAGAAAGATGCTTTTCTTTTCCTAAAAGTATTATTTAGCACAGAAGTATACAAACATAAGAGCTAAAGAAGCCTCTGAACCAGCTAATTCTACTTCCCACCTACTATAGGAATTGCTTCAATAACATCTCTGGACAGAACATTTGTGGCCTGGAATCTTAAGATTTTGGGGCAGAGGTAGGTGTGTGTAAGTAAATTTCTTTCTTTGTTGAATGTTAAATTATTCTGAGCACAGTTTTAAAAAGTTGATTGCTAACACATGGATCTCATAGGTAACATGGTTTGATAGCATTAGAGTGAAAGTAATCTGTGATGCGAATATTCTCGCTGTCCTGATTTTGTGATAATCAGGGTAGGCTAAACATTCGCTATATTAGAAACCATGCATGTGTCCCCAGAACTAGTTTTTCTCCCTAGGTCTGGTTTTTAGAATGCTGGTGATAAACTAAGCCTGATTTATTATAGACCATCCTGTATGGGAAAAGATGTAACTCTGGGTATCTTTGGTAAACCCTGAGAGAGATAGCAGGGTGATGGATGTGGCTCAAATGGTTGGGCATCCGTCTCCCATATGGAGGAATCTGGGTTCGATCCCCAGGACCTCCCAGTAAAAGTAAAAAAAGAAAAATATAGAAGGTGCACGGTCCACCAGGCCCCGTGAGCAGGTGAGTCCCCCAGGCGCCATGAGTGGGTGCACCATCAGGTCCCGTGCGCGAGTGCGCTGCCAGGCCCCACAAGTGGGTGAGCCCCCTAGGCCCCATGTGCGGGTGCGCCGCCAGGCCCCGTGCGTGGGTACACCACCAGGCCCCATGAGCGGGTGTGCCGTCAGGCTGCGCAAGCCACACAGCAAGATGATGACATAACAGGAGAGTGACACAAGGGAGAGCCAAGACAAGATGTGCCAAAAAAACAGGAACTAAGGTGCCGCAGGTGGTAGAACGCCTCTCTCCCACATCGGAGGTTGCGAGGATCGAATCCCAGTGAAGACAGGAGGAGAAGGATGAGAAGAGAGGAAACGGACATACAGAGTTGCCCAGCAAATGGACACAAAAACAGCAAAAACGGGGGGGGGGGGGGAGTAAAAATGGATAAATTTAAATGAATAAATAAATCCTTAAAAAATATATATATACAGGAGTAAGATACGGACTACAGGTAGTAGTAATACTTTGACGATGCTCTTTCATAATTTGTTAACAAATGTTTCAACACAATGCAAAGTATTCGTGGTGGGGTGATGTGTGGGAGCCCTGTATGATGTTATGCATGTTTGTTTTGTAAATACACAATGTTTACTGAACACTAATTGTTTATGTATGTTCCTGTATGAATGATATACTTCAACAAATTGTTTTAAAAAAAAAAAAGTAATCTGTGCATTCCCACTACTAAAGAGTCATTACTTCAATGACTCTTGCTATACAATATCCCAATTGTAAAAAGCTAAATTTGTCATCTACTAACCATATTTTTAAATGTCTTTATAATTATTTATTTATCCCCCCCCCCCCAAAGAGCTACTAAAATACCCAAGTTACTTTTGGGACCAAATTGAGTAAGTTTTTCAGCTTCTAAAAATCTAAATTATGACATAGATGGACATGGCTTTACTCAGTCATTCACTCAACAAATACACAATAAGGGCCTACTCTCTGCTGGAAGGTACACTGTGCTGTGAACCAGGGATACAGCGAGAGCTGGAAAGACCCGGTCCCTATGCAAGGGAGCTTTGTTTATAGAGGAGACATCAGATTATCCACAAACAGAGAAGTGCAAACTGAGAAAAGCGCTAGGAAGCAAAGTACAGGATGCCATGAGAACACGTAATAGAGGAAAACTGATCTAGCCTGGGAATTCAAAGAAGGATTTGCTGAGGAATTCATGTTTAAACTGCAATCTCAATGCTGGCCATTCACGTTTATGTAAAAACAGGTCTCCATAAAATGAGAGGGTTGGTCCAATAGGCCCTCCTACCTTAAAAAAAACTCATAAAGTGAAGCAGGTGTAGATCAGTGGCTGAGCACCTGCTTTGCATGTATGAGGAAATGGGTTTAATCCCCAGTACCTCCTAAAAGAAAAAATAAATAAATAAATAAATCTCGTTTTAAAAGCAGGAGGGCAGGGGACAAAGTATACGCTACAAAGGTGTTTATGTTTGAAGCTAGTGGTTGAAAGTTCTTTGGGGGAACAGACAGGGTCTTACTTATCTTTGACTACCCCCACATCATCCTGTCTAGTATGATTACTATTATAGAAGTCACTCATATCTCTGTTGAAGTGATTAGTGCTGGTATTAAATCAATGTTCATACTGTCTTTAGGTAAGCAAAATAAAAGTCACAAAATACATCTCCTCACACAAGGGAACTCCATTCCGAACTTCCTCGTTTGTGAGAAGCAGATGCTGCTATCTACCTTACAGGACTGCTACGAAGATTAAATGAGACTCTACATGGCAAAATGCTGGGGTAAACTCTAAAGTGCTTTGGAGTACATGGTAAGTGTGACCAAAAGCTTGACCAATCTCTTCTCACTAAGACTGTTCTCTAGATTCAGTTGTGTTTCATTTCCCTTACCATGGGAAAAATTGTATCACAGGTTTGTATACCTCTCTAACCTTGGTTTTCTCTAGGGGGGTGGGACTACATAAATGCTAAGGTCCCTTCTAGCTCTAGAATCTGAAGAGTAAATGTTTAAAAAGGACAAGATTACACTCCTTGGCTTAGATTTCAGACTACTTACTCATCCTCTCCATTCCCCAGGAACAGTAGCACATAGTTCATGATTTAAGTTTTTTAAAAGGCCTATTTCCCACTCATTTTACATACAGATTGAAGTTGAATTTATTCATCCAAATGACCTTCTGAATGATCCAAATTGTTGTAAAACTATATTCCTCCAGGAAAAATGGGGGGAAAAAAGTCAAAATAACCAATTGTCAAAAACAAATTTTTGTTTTGTTTTTTGTTTTTGTTTTTGTTTTTTTACCGGGAGGTCCCAGGTATCAAACACGGGTCCCTCCATATGGGAGACGGACGCCCAACCATTTGAGCCACATCCGTCCCCATCAAAAACAAATTTAAAACTCCTAATAGCAAAAACCAAATCTTGGTTTTCTGATTAAGGATAAATTATTTGTTCTTTTACAAAATCGGAAAATAAAGAATCACAAAAACAATATACTCAGAAGTAACAATAAATAAATGCAAAGTCATTCATAGAAACAAAAACAAAACAAAATTCAGGAGAGACCTGAAATGTCCACCATTAATGTAAATGTATTTATAAGGCACGGCCACATGAAATTTTACAAAAAAAAGTTAAAGTGCTCAAATAAATTTGGGGTAAAGGTGATTTACATGTTCAGGATTTGTCTTGAGATCATTTTTTGGGGTGTAGTTTTGAAAAACTCTTAGTTTTACCCTTCAATGAATAAAGTGTCCCACTAAAAGAGAACACTGCTCTAACCAGACTTTCAGGCAAGAGCCCTGTTTTTATGATGCAAAACAGGGCCAACATCCAGATGAGGCTCATCATTAGATTGCTTCAAAAATATAAAACAATGTAAGGTTTTAAAAGAAAACTTTTTAAAAGGGAAATGCCTACCTGTCAGTGAATTTCGTTTTTAATCACTTTGTATTTTTATATAAACATAAATTTTAATAACTTAAAATCTAAACTTATTTCCAGAGAAAAAGCTGATCATTTCAGGCCTAACATCAATGTCAAGATGGCAGCTTCCAGTTTGACAGTTACTCTAAATTGTAACTATGTTTTGCATCTACTAAATGATTCTGAGTTTTAAAGTTCACCACAGTCATTATATTATCAATTACAACATACGCACTGCAATATTCTCTTTTTAAAAAGGAGAAGACGCAAGTTAAATACCTTGTCCAAGGTTATCCACCAAGTCAGTCAGTTACAAAATTGAGACTAGAATTAAAACTTCATCTCCAAGATTACCAACTACTTCACCTTTTCCCAATTCCAAAATGGGAAAAAAGGTTAAAAGATGTACTCTCTGTAGCTTCTAAAGGCATCCTCCAAACACAACAGTATGCTTATTATCACAAATGCCAACAAAAAAAGATTCACCTTGAAAGAATGAGAAAACCTGATACATTTAGATACCATTGTCACTTCCCTAGTTCTCAAAACCAAGCAAAAACACTACTGGATTTGGAAATAGTAAATCCTAGGGAATGTTCACTCTTCAATAAGCACAATTTAGTTACGTTCTAACCCAACGCTTGTAAATTAATCTTTTAACACCTTTTCCCAAGCCAAGGTGCTTTGGGATGCATTAATTTCCTCACTCTTCCAAGAGTCAATTCAAAGACCATAATCTCAATAGTAAGCTGGTCTCAATGAGAACACAGTTGTGTAGCCAATGGGGAGCTCTAATAAGTTGCTGCTTTTAAAGAGATATTTTTAAAGGATGTTTACATACTTCACAGAATTAATGTTAAGTCGCTCCGCCAAGAAGGATAGTTCCTGTAGGGTAGCTTTTAAGACATACCTCTCCTTGTTTGGGACATAGTCTGACTTGTTGGACAAGATTAATCTGAGTACGCTCACACAGAACCCCTCCGAACCCGCTTAGTTCGTTGGCAACATCATTTCATTTCAACCTCCCAACCGTAGTACTCAGCCCTTCCCACACTGTAAGGGACAAGATAATCAATCCTCTTTAACAATCTCTCAGGAAAAGCCTTCCTCGGCGAAGACGGCGATAGCCGTCCTCCCTCGGATGTTTTTGGTAATAGAAAGTGTTAAAACCACAAGGAGAGGCTCTGAGGAAGTGTCAGTGCGGTAGCAGGTGGAGTAGCCCTTCGTGCCGAGCAGGTCCTTTCTGACCTAGTCTCAATCCTCGGCTTCCCAACCCCGGTTCCGCCTTACAGACCTTCCCAAATCGTCCTACCCAGGGCGAGACTCTCAGCCCTCCTGGGAGGCGACGCGGTCTGGGCAGACAAGACGGCCACCCCACCTCTTCCGGGGACTCACAGGCCCGCTCACTGGCCCTGTCAGAGCCTGACGGACCCTGCCCGAGGGGAGGCAGCTCGCTCCTCTGGGGCTTCCCAGCCAGAACCCCACAACCCCACGGACCCTATCCACCGCCACCACCCTCCTCACTCCTGAACACCCCCTTTCCTCGGGAGCGCCCCAGCAGAGTTACCGGCCCACACAAAGTAAGAGCGACGGCCACTCCTGTCGGTCACCCTGGCCCCCGCTGTCACCGCCCTGTTCCCGGCCTCTGCCCATGCTGCTGGCGGGTCCCGGTGACGCCCGGGTCGGTACCTTGCGGACCCCCTTGTAGATATAGAAGTAGAGCTCCCGGCCCACATTGAAGCAGAGACGGTCGCCGTTGCCAGATTGGTCGTTGAGGTTTACGAAGGAGACGCGGACAGGGTTGGATCCCTGCGAGTTGAAGGGCACCCGGTTGGGACGGCTGTACTCCGAGTGCGGCAGCAGCTTGTACAGACCTTCCCGGGTGGTGAATTGAGTCTTAATCTCGTTCATCTCCTTCCCTCCTCCCTCCGTCGCCATCTTGGAAAGCAGCGTTCATCCTGCCCTAAGTGCCCGGATCACGGCCACCGCGCAGGCGCCGTCCCTTGCTCTCGCTCTCCCCGCCCCAACCTCTCCCTTCTAGCCCCTCCCACCCGGGAGCCGGCCCCGCGGAGCCGGGTCGAGGGGAAGAGGCGGGCTTGTTTACGGCCCTACTGCGCAGGCGCGCTCACCTGGCGCGCTCCGCGCGGCGAGGCGTGCGCAGGCTCCTCCCCGGGGCGCGGCCTCCGCTTGGGTCCGAGCGCAACCGCCCAGGTGAGGCTGGGTTCCGGCCCTCCGGCGAGCCAACCGCTTTTCCGCCGCCCGGTACCGGGAGAGCCGGCCATAGGAGGCCGCGGCGGGGCTGGGGTCGGGAATGCTGAGGTGAACTGGGGCAGCCTCCTCAGCTGCCTCCGGCCCTGGCGTGAGGGGCCCCGGGGCCCTGAGGGGCGGAGAGGGAGAGCCGCCTGAGAATGCCGCTGGATTCGGGTCAGCCCGTGGGATCCAGAGGGGAGCGCGGGAGGCCCAAAGTATTCGGCCTTCGGGGAGGGTGTGGGCGCTCCCCGACGCTGGGAGGGGGCGGCTTCGCCTCTCCTGGGCCCTCCCTCGGGCCCCCGGGACCGTCCGCCGGCAGAGGGCCCGGGCGGACCCTCACGACTGTCTGGAGTCCTCGGTCGGCAGCCCCTCTGCACCTCCTAGAGTCGGTGTCCGAGAAGGTACCGGAGGACTAGAGTTGTACGCTTCACTATCTTTTGGGGGGATGGAGGGAGGGTATAAATACAGAAAGCATATGTATTTGCAAGTCAAGTATCTGGTTACTGAGCATTGGCTAATTTTAAGGAGAGTGGGTCGTGTTGGCGCCTGTTTCTGATCTAAAGTTTGCCTTCACTCGGGACTGTTCAGGGAAAAGTGAGGGGCGGGAAATGGCTTTGGGAACCAGAGACTGAATCTCTGCAGGATTCACTTATCTTGCTCAATAGTTAGTAGTCCTCAATAAAAAAGAGGTCATTGACTTTTTTTTTTTTTTTTTTTAAGGCTTAACTGGAATCTGTGAAAATAATTACTAGAAGAGCCGTAGGTGTAGTTGTGTAAATATACTAGATCTGGTTATGCAGGGAAACGCACACGTGTTAGAGATTAAACAGTACCATTTTATACCTGGGTTTCTTGGCATGTTACTCTAGAATAAGAAGGCTTCTGGGAAGCGGCTGTGGCTCAATCAGTGGGGCTCCCGTTTACCATATGGGAGGCCCCGGGTTCGGTTCCCGGGGCCTCCTGGTGAAGGCAAGCCCGCCCGCACGGCGTGGTTGGCTGACCCGGCGAGCGCAAGCAGCAGGGGGGGGGGATAAATGAATAAATAAATAAAATCTTTAAAAAAAAAAGGCTTCTAAGTGACACATTCTGATAGAATTCCAATGGGAAAAAGCCAACATGTATTACACCAAAGAATAAACTGTTTCTTAAAGTTCAAATCCTATCTGGAGGGTCACAAAAGAAATCGAGGGAGGGAAATTCTGAAGTAAGGGGTGTTTACATCGAACGGGTGTAGTTCAGTGGTTGAGCGCGCACTTCACGTGTACGAGGTTCGGAGGTCAATCCCCAGTACCTTCCAAAAATATATAATTTAAAGGAAGGGATGTCTAAATCATAAACATCATTTATATTATAAAACAAGTCAACAGCCAGTAGAAGCTGTGCCAATGATGTAATAATGCATTTGATGCTGTCATCCTGTGCAGCCTGTGCATGTTGGCAAAAAAGCACTAGACTAAAATGCTACTTAATAAATCCCTAAAGGGAAGCGGCTGTGGCTCAATCAGTAGGGCTCCCGTTTACCATATGGGAGGCCCCGGGTTCGGTTCCCGGGGCCTCCTGGTGAAGGCAAGCCCGCCCGCACGGCGTGGTTAGCTGACCCAGCGAGCACAAGCAGCAAGGGGGGGATAAATGAATGAATAAATAAAATCTTTAAAAAAAAAATAAAATAAATAAATAAATAAACAAATAAATAAATAAATCCCTAAAATAATTAGTTTTTGTTACAATTGTTTTGATGTCATCTGCCTTTCTCTAAAAGTCAAATAAATAGATATCAGAAGCCTTTTAAAATACCAGGGTATGTTCTGTGGTCACTGGATTTATCCCAATCTGTTATAATTGTGGTGTTTTATGTTGAAAATTCATATTTATAATAATCACCTTGAGAAATAGTGACATCCTGAATCGTAAAAATAATTCACCTGTATTCCCTAGTTATCAAAGTAATATTTTGGGGGTGGAGAGATCAGTCAGTAATAATTAAAACAAAAATTTTTTATTACCTTCAGTTTACCAGAACATTCAATTACCCATAATATCTGTAGACCTCAAGCATGCTATTCAGATTTTATTCACCATATTTTATTATGATCACAATAGGTTGCCCTATCAGAAGCCTTCAAATAATTTCTATTCTTAGTGCGCTCATATTTTTTTCCTGCTCCCAAAGGTTGAGTAAATAACTCCCACATCTATAGGCCTGACCTAAGATGACCTAGGCCTGACCTAAGGCTCAGTTCTGAATTTAATTTTTAAACCAGGCATTTCTAAATGAATTTGTGCCTCAAATTGATCAGTTTCTGAACTTTATCAATCCCCTTTCCAGTTCCTCAAACTTGAATCATAATGGTTTCATGAATGATTTTCTTAATTTCAGCTTTTCTACCAATTTTCCTCCTATAAACAACCATTAAATTAATTTTCTTAAAAACACTACTTTTTCTTTTTCTTTTTTTTTAAAGATTTTATTTATTTATTCATTTATCCCCCCCTTGCTGCTTGTGCTCACTGGGTCAGCTAACCACGCCGTGCGGGCGGTCCTGCCTTTACCAGGAGGCCCCGGGAACCGAACCCAGGGCCTCCCATATGGTAAACGGGAGCCCCACTGATTGAGCCACAGCCGCTTCCCTGCTGTCACTTTTAAGCAATTTCCCTTGCCCAAAAGACTTTTCCCTTCTTCACAGGCTGTTCTTCACGAACTGGCTTATGGCCCATCTTCACCAAACCTTTCCCAAGCTCTTGGTTATAAAACCATACTGTACTTTAAACCAGGGCTTCTTAATTCAGGTTCCGTGGCTCTTTTCAGGGAGTGTTTTAACCCCCCGTAATTGTATTCAAAATTGTATGTATATATATATGTTCATTTATAGCAACAGAGTTTATAGCTTTCATCAGATTTTCAAAGAAGTGTGACTACCTTCCCACAAAAGTTAAGAAATCACCTCCAAATTTCTGTGGCACTTCTCAGCTTTCGTTTGTCATTTATGTAATATGCTACTATCCAAATGTTATCTTCTTTTGGTGTTTATTAGCATAAGCTAATATCTTATATTGTTATTTATCTTTTAATGCATATATGCTGCCTTTCAACCAGATTTTAAGCATAATCAAGGATAAGAGAAAACTTGTTAAAATTCTTTTTTTCCTCATACATTTATTTGAGCACCTCTAATGTGCCACCCTGTTCTATCCTTTGGGATGCATCAGTAAACAAAAATCCTTCACTTATGGAGCTTATGTTCTTGCAGGGGGTAGAAGAGGATAAGCAATAAACATAAATAAATTATATAATGATCAGTGCTAGGAAAAAGAAGTAGAGCAGGGTAAGGGAGATTGGGAGTGTGCTGAGTAGTTAGCAGTTTCATATATAGTTGTCAAGATAAGCCTCATTGAGACTGACGTTTCAGCAAAGACTTGAAAGAGGTGAAGGAGTGGACCATGGGAAGATCTGGGAAAAGAGTAGCCCAAACAGAGGAAAAATCTGCAGCAGAGGCCCCCAAGGCAGGAAGGATTGTGCCAAACATGGTCAGTTAATAGCAAGAAGGCTTTGTGACTGGAGCAAAGCGTACAGGTCAGAGTAAAAGGGGGAGGCCAGTTAGGAGGCTAACTGCAGTTAATCTAGGTCAGAGGTGATTGATCATTGCTTGGACTGGGGGAGCTAACTGTTGAGATTAAGAGGTAAGAAAATCCTAGATATATTCGGAAAATAAAACCAATAGGATTTCCCAGCAATTTGGATGGGGCTTGTGGGAGAGAGGGAGGAGTCAAGAATGACTCCACAGTAGGCATAAGCAACTGGAGGATGCAAATAACATTAAACTGAGATGGGGATGTCTGGGAAGGAGCAAGTTTTGAAAGAAAGGTCAGGAGTTCAATTTTGAACATGTTGGGAATGAGAAGTCTATTTGGCATTCAGAGAAAATGTCTAGGAGGCAGTTGAATTATCAAGTCTGGGGAGAGGTCTGAGCTGCCAATGTGTATTGCCAGTCAACAGCACAAAGATGATATTTAAAGTCTTGATCCCATCACTGTGGGAGTGAGTATGGATACAGAAGAGGACCAAAGACTGAACCATGGAACAATCCAAGACGTTAGAGGGAGAAGAGGAGGAATATTTGTTGATGACTTAAAATACACCAATTTTTTTTGCAAACTAAAGAGAGTATTCCTTTAGTCCAACTTTATCTTTTTTCAGATTCAGAGATTAATCCATTAAGATAATTAAAACCATGTTTTCTTTTTTTTTTTTTTTGCAAGAATCTAAACGTTTAAATGAATTTAAAATCATGTTTTCTATTTTAACTTTGAGGAAATGAGTTTTTGCTGCACTGACTTTATAAAGAGAATTAGGCATGGATGAGTATTTTTAGGAATCAACTTTGAAATCTTCCCTGATGCACCATGTAAAATAAACAATTTCTCAAATTTACTTCATTGGACAAACTTATCCTATTATTATATTATGACTCAGTACTTCCTTGTAAGACCATTATGGAGCTTGAAAACAAATTTGGAAAACATCCATATAATGTACCTAATACACAACTCCTACTTTCTGCTTCAACTTTGCAGAATGTTAAAGCTCACATACCAGCAGAATTGCTAAATTATATTTTTTAATAAATTGATCTTGTACATAGCATTTTATTCTCTTTTATAATGCATATATTTATTTTGAATTGAGATAAATTATATATCACATAAAAATCATTTTAACCATGTTAAGTGAATAACTTTCACATTAAGTACTTTACTGTATAATTTTTACCACTATCTAGTTCCAGACTATTTTCATCATCCCAAACCAAAACTCATATTCATTTAGCAGTAATTCCCCATTCTTCCCTCCTCCAACCTCTAATAATCACCATTCTGCTTTCTGTCTCCATGAATTTGCTTATTCTAAGTATTTCATATGAAAGAATCATACAACATTTGTCCTATGTGTCTGATGTATTTCACTGAACATGATGTCTCCAAGGTGCATCCATGTTGTAGCATGTACCAACACTTTACTTCTTTTTACGGCTGAATAATATTCCATTTTATAGATGTCCCACATTTTGTTTATCCGTTCATCTCTTGATGGACACTTGGGTTGCTTCTACCTTTTTTTTTTTTTTTAAAGATTTTATTTATTTATTCATTTATCCCCCCCTTGCTGCTTGTGCTCGCTGGGTCAGCTAACCACGCCGTGCGGGCGGGCTTGCCTTCACCAGGAGGCCCCGGGAACCGAACCCGGGACCTCCCATATGGTAAACGGGAGCCCTACTGATTGAGCCACAGCCGCTTCCCTCTTCTACCTTTTTGGCTATTGTGATTAAGGCTGTAATGAACATTGGAGTACAAACATCTGTTTGAGTCCCGACTGTCAATTCTTTTGGGCGTATACCTACACATGGAATTGCTGGAACAGATAGTAATTCTATGTTTAACTTTCTTAAGTGACTGCCAAACTCTTTTCTACCATGGCTGCACCATTTAACATTTCCATGAACAATGTATAAGGGTTCCTATTTCCCTGCATCCCCATCAACACTTATTTTCGGTATTTTTTTTAATAATAGCTTAACAGCCATCCTAGTAAGTGTGAAGTGATATCTCATTGTAGTTTAATTTTGTTTGTTTGTTTGTTTGTTTTTTTTTTTTTGAGGTACTGGGACTGGGTATTGAACCCGGAACCTCATATGTGGGAAGCCAGTGCTCAACCACTGAGCCATATCTGCTCCCCTCTTATGGTAGTTTTAATTTGTATTTCTTAATGGCTAATACTTTTGAGCCTCTTTTCATATATTTATTGGCCGTTTGAATATCTTTTTTTGTAGAAATGTCTATTCAAATCCTTGCCCCCCTTCTTTTTAATGCAAATGAACACAACTTAGTTAAATGCCATGATCAGGGTCTTCTTGTTAAGGAAGAAAATGAAGAAGAAAAAAATGTTTAATCATAGTCATGGCCCATATTCTTTTTTTTTAACCACCTGCATTGAAATAGTACTTTCTTTGCTTTTGCTATAAAAATAATATAGTTATTATTGTTAACTATAGTCCATAAGTTACATTAATTATGTTTTTCCCATGTATCACCATATTCTCACTTTGTAGTAAAAGAACATTCCTGTATTTATATTATTAACCACAATCCTCATCTACCAATTCACTGTTAGAACAGTCCCTAGATTATACTCCAGCCATCCTCCAACTAACGTTAACCTCCCTAGACTACATGTTTCACACACAGTCATATCCATAAATCAGCAGTTTGTTATACTCTTTATAATATGCTACCGTCAACTCCATCCATTACCCCTATTTACATTAAACATTTTATATGCATCCAGCATCCACTCCCTCCTCTCAACCCACGTTCTGTCTTCCACCAACCTAAACTCCATAGTCCAACTCCAAAAGTCTACTCATCATATTTAATTCATATCAGTGAGACCATACAATATTTGTCCTTTTATATCTGGCTTATTTCACTCATAATGTCCTCAAGGTTTTCCATATTGTCATGTGCTTCCCCAGTTCATTTCTTCTTACAGCTAAAGAGTGTTCCATCATATGTATATACCATATTTTGTTTATCCATGCATCGGTTGCTGGGCACTTAGTTTGTTTCCATCTTTTAGCAATTGTGAATAATGCCACTACGAACATCGATGTGCAAATACCTGTTCGTGTCCTTGCTCTCAGTTCTTCTGAATATATTGCTAGTAACAGGATTGCTGGATCATATGACAATTCTATATTTAGCTAAAATATAGAACCCCCAAACTGTCTTCTACAGAGGCTGCGCCATTTTACACACCCACCAACAGTGAAGGAGTGTTCCTCTTTTTTCTACATCCTCACCAACTTTTATAGTTTTCTGTTTTTTGGGGTTTTTTTTTCTTTTTCTTAATTTTTTTTTTTTAAATGCCATTCTGTATGGTGTGAAATTTTGAATCTGCATTTCCCTTATAACCTCTGATGTTTTCCTCTTTGGAAAAATGTCTATTCAAGTCTTTTGCCCCTTTTTAAATTGGGTTTCTTGTCTTTTTATCGTTGAGTTGTATGATCTCTTTATATAACTAGAAATTCTAACCCTTGTTAGATACGTAGTTTCCAAAGATTTTTTTCCCATTTGAGTTGGCTGCCTTTTTACCATCTTAACAAAATCGCTTGAAACACAAAAGTGTTTAATTTTTGAGGAAGTTCCTGTGATGGTTAGGTTAATGTGTCAACTCAGTTTTCCATGCTGCTGCTGCAGAGTCTTCCCAAAGCTGGTTTCAAGCTCGGGTCTCCCCGGCTCAAAGCTTCTGCTGCTCCCTCTCGCAGATGGCCAGGTAATTGTTTCCAGGTGTTCCAGCAAGCGCTGGGCTAATTGTAATACAAGAGCATTTATGGACTTCGATCACCAGTGAGTTTACTGCGTGGATGGCTGATTATATCTGCATCAATCAGGGAGATTGCATCAGCAATGGGTGACGCTTTTATCCAATCAGTTGAATGCCTTAAAAGGGGAAGTGATTTCAACATTCAGAAAGAATTTCCCAGCTGGTCTTTGGACAGCCACCCTCTCCCAGAAACTCATCAGAGCCCCTGGTTTGCAGCTTGCCTGCAGAACCTGGACTTGTGCATCCCCACGGTCGCATGAGAGACTCTTTTAAAATCTCATATTATTGACAGATATCTCCTGTTGATTCTGTTTCCCTAGAGAACCCTGACTAATACAGTTCCATTTATCTATTTTTTTTTCTTTCTTTGCTCGTGTTTTGGGTATAAGGTCCAAGCAACCACCACCTACCGCAAGATTTTGAAGCTGTTTCCCTATGTTTTCTTCTAGGAGTTTTATGGTTCTGGTTTTTATATTTAGGTCCTTTATACATTTTGAGTTAAATTTTTTTTTTTTTTTTTTTTTTTTATTTTTTTACCGGGAGGTATTGGGGATCGAACCCCGGTCTCTCCATATGGTAGACGGACGCCGAACCTCTTGAGCCACATCCGTTTCCCTTGAGTTAATTTTTATATAAGGTGTGAGATAGGGGGTCCTCATTCTTTCTTTCAGATATGGCTATCCAGTTTTTCCAGCATCGTTTGTTGAATAGGCTGTTCTGACCCAGCCTTATCAAAAATCACTTGACCATCGACTTGAAGGGTCTATTTCCAAACTCTGAATTTGATTCTATTGGTCAATCTGTCTGTCTTTATGCCAGTACCATGCTATTTTTACCACTATAGCTAGATAATATGCTTTAAAGTCAGGAAGTGAGAGTCCTCCAATTTCATTCTTTTTAAAGATATTTTTGGCTCTTCAGGGGCCCTTACCCTTCCAGATAAATTTGATAATTGGCTTTTCCAATTCTACAAAGAAGGCTGTTGGAATTTTTATCAGGATTGTGTTAAATCTGTAGATCAGTTTGGGTAGAATTGACATCTTAATAATATTTAGTCCTCCAACCACGAACATGGAATATCTTTCCATTTATTTAGATCATCTTTGGTTTCTTTCAGCAGTGTTTTATATTATAGTTTTCTGAACACAGGTCCTTTATGTCTTAAGTTTATTCCTAAATATTTGATTCTTTTAGTTAATATTGTAAATGGAATTTTTTATCGGACTTCCTTCTCAGATTGCTCATTAATAGTGTATAGAAATGCTATTTATTTTTGCATATTATTCTTGTATTCCACCACTCCGCTGAAATCGTCTTATAGTTCTGGTAGCTTTGTTGTGGATTTTTCAGGACTTTTCTAAAAGTATAGGATCATATCATCAGCAAATAGCAAAAGTTTTACTTCTTCCTTTCTTATATGGGTGCCTTCTATTTCTTTTTCTTGCCTAATTGCTCTAGCTAGAACTTCTAGCACTATATTGAATAACAGTGGAGAGAGTGGGCATCCTTGTCTTGTTCTTGATCTCAGAGGGAAAGCTTTTCAGTCTTTCACCCTTGAGTACAATGTTAGCTGTGGATTTTTCATATATGCACTTAATCATATTGAGAAAGTTTCCTTCTATTCCTATCTTTCAGAAAGTTTTTATCAAAAATTGTTGTATCTTGTCAAATGCTTTTTCTGCAACTATTGAGATGATCATGTAATTTTTCTTCTTCAATTTATTAATGTATTGAACCACCCTTGCATACCTGGTGTAAAGCCCATTTAAGGCTTGCTGGTCAAGGACCTCGACCAGTACCTGCTGCATCTCCACTTCTGCTTACAACATGTGGCGCCGAGCCATGCATATGCAGCAACATGTCAGCCCTGCTGCCCATCATTATGCCCGCCTTCTGCAAAGCCACCACAGCAGTCATTTTTCCTTCATAGATTGGAAGATACAGGGCATGGATGGGCAGAAGCCTTTGCAGGTATCAGAAGTTCACATAACAAGTATATCTGCCTGCATATGCCCATTATACCTGTTACATTAAATATGAACATGAGTATGCCTTCTTGGTTTGATATTATTGGGCTTTTGCCTGAGTCACAAGAGGACAAATCTGGAGTCAAGCAGGCAGCAGAAAATGTCAAAAGTTTGATAGACCAAGAGGTGAAGAATGGAATTCCTTCTAAGAGGATTTTTTGGGAGGATTTTCTCAGGGAGGCGCTTTATCTTTATTGAGTGCTCTTACAACACAGCAGAAACTGGCAGATGCCACTGTACTCACTTGCTGGCTTCCACTTTGGAAGGGTCCCATCAGCGGCGCTAATAAAGATATTTCTATTCTGCAGTGCCACAGAGATTGCGACCCTTCAGTTCCCCTAATGTTTGCTTCTCTTACTGCTGAAAGGCTAAAAACATTGATAAATCCAACCAAAGTAACCTTCAGAACCTATGAGGGCATGATGCACAGTTCATGTCACCAGGAAATGATGGCTATCAAGCAGTCCATGGATAAAATCCTACCATCAGTTGATTGACGTCACTAAGAGGCCTTGTGTAAAAGTACACCAGCATCATTGTAGTACAGTAGAAACCTTTAAACACGCCCAATCCTGAAACCTCTTGTTTGCAGTTAGAATGTTTTGCAAATACATACCAATGACACAGACTAAATAATGTCTCCTTGTGGGAAATGTATGTGCTTTCAGGTTTCTATACATGTATTTGTATATGATCCCAGAGTATACTAGTATTAAAGTAGGTGAAACAGCTGGCTTCTTTATCTCAAATGTAATTCAGAAAAATAATAAAATACTGCAATCAGAATTTTTATTACATCATTTGGAAATTATTTGCTTAAGGAAAATTTGTTCAATTATAAATAAGCAGTTAAGACATAAATGATTAAAGCACGCTGTGACTTAGACTATGGATTTATTCCAAAATTGCCTAGTCACCATACAATGGCTGTATTTTTTATATATATACATAATAATAAGAATAATACTTTTAAGTGTTAGTGGAAGAGGAATATTATTGTTCTCCTCAATTAATGGCCCTTTTATTTTGGGGCCAGTCTTTTTTAACCCTTGCTCTTAGCCAAAAGGCCAAAGAGCAATGACCAGTCTTTTTTTAACTATCATTTCTGTTTAATATTCTTTTCTTTTTTCTAGAAAAGACATGTTCTTCCTTTATTATCCTTCAAAGGAGAAGAAATACTGCTTCCCTGCATAGACATCTGGTGTTAATAAATGCTGTAATTTGACATTCTGAATCACAGACATATGGTATTTATGATGTATTTGTATGTATAATGAAATCAGACATGACTTAAAACTTACGTACTACTTATTTCTTCAACTGTATCTTAGTCTAAATTTAGACTTATTCGGTTATTACACTCTTTAGTTTAGGTAACAGGAATAATTCTGTGATTTTAATTTTCTATAATTAATTGGGAGAATAATTAGATCATACTGTAGTACATTCTAAAATATTTAAGGCTTGATCTTAAAAATTGTAATTTCTAAGATGATTTGGTCTGGGAAGCGGCTGTGGCTCAATCAGTAGGGCTCCCGTTTACCATATGGGAGGCCCTGGGTTCGGTTCCCGGGGCCTCCTGGTGGGGGCAGGCCCGCCCGCACGGCGTGGTTGGCTGGCCCAGCGAGCACAAGCAGCAAGGGGGGGATAAATGAATAAATAAAAAATAAAATAAAATCTTTAAAAAAAAAAAAAAAAAAAAAAAAAGATGATTTGGTCTAAGATGATTATCCTTGTAGTGTAGAATTTACTTATTTTGTACATTTGAAACCAACTACTGTGGAAAATTAGATCCATCAGAAAATTCTGCTTTGTTTTTATCTGCGAATGAATTTCTTTGAAATTTTGACTTTATTCAAACAATTTTTTTTTTAGGAGGTACCGGGTATTGAGCCTGAGACCTTATACATTCGAAGCAGGTGCTCAACCACTGAGCTACACCTGTTCCCCTTCAAATGATTTTTTAAATCAGTTTTTGTACAAATATAAAAATATATTAATCTTTTTATTTTATATCGTCAAAATTTTCAGATTACTGGTAAAAAATTATTTGAAAACAAATTTCTGGGTAATAAAGTTTAGTCAGAACTTGATATATTAGTTTGGTGCAAAAGTAATTGTGGTTTTGCATTGTTGAAATTTGCCATTTGATATTGAAATACATTCTTAAATAAATGTGGTTATGATATACATCATTTTAATGTGCATTTCTCACTTTTATGTTTTTTTGCTAATGACTTATTACTTGCTGTTTATTTTATATTTACTTTAGACTATGGAAATGATGTTAGACAAAAAGCAAATTCTAGCAATTTTCTTATTTGAGTTCAAAATGGGTCGTAGAACAGCAGAGGCAACTCACAACATCAACAACACATTTGTCCAGGAACTGCTAACAAACGTACAGTGCAGTGGTGGTTCAAAAGTTTTGCAAAGGACACAAGAGCCTTGAAGATGAGGAGCGTAATGGCCAGCCATCAGAAGTTGACAATGACCATTTGAGAGCAAGCTGATCCTCTTTCAACTACACAAGAAGTTGCCGAAGACCTCAACGTCGACCATTCAGCGGTTGTTCAGCATTTGAAGTAATTGGAAAGGTGAAAAAGCTAAAGTGGGTACCTCATGAGCTGACCGAAAATCTTTAAAAATCTTCATTTTGAAGTGTCATCTTCTCTTATTCTGTGTAACAACCACAAACCCATTTCTTGATTGGATTGTGACGTGCAATGAAAAGTGGATTTTATACGACAACTCGTGATGACCAGCTCAGTAGTTGGACCAAGAAGAAACTCCAAAGCACTTCCCAAAGCCAAACTTGTACCAAAAAAAGGTCATGGTCACTGTTTGGTGGTCTGCTGCCGGTCTAATCCACTACAGCATTCTGAATCCCAGCGAAACCATTACATCTGAGAAGTATGCTCAGCCAGTCAATGAGACACACTGAAAACTGCAACACCTACAGCCGGCATTGGTCAACAGAAAGGGCCCGATTCTTCTCCACGACAATGCCCAACTGCACATCACACAACTAATGCTTCAGAAGTTGAATGAATTGGGCTACGAAGTTTACCTCATCCGCCATATTCACCTGACCTCACCAACCGACTACCACTTCTTCAAGCATCTCGACAACTTTTTGCAGGGAAAACGCTTCCACAACCAGCAGGATGCAGAAAATGCTTTCCAAGAGTTTGTCCAATCCTGAAGCACAGATTTTTACACTATAGGTAATAAAATTAATTCTTGCATCCCCGGAAAGAAAGGTGAGACGGATAGTTTACAGCTAACCTTATGAAGAGACCAGAGCAGCTGAATCTGGAAAGAAACGCTCCTAAGGAGACAAGCCTTATGCCAGCCTACAGCTGAGATTGGAAGAAGCTGGGACCACATAGCCTTAAGAGGTAAGAGGAAGGCCGGACCTAGGCAGAAATTGGCAGCCATCTTGCGTTAACATGTGGTGACGTGGGAAGCGGCTGTGGCTCAATCAGTAGGGCTCCCGTTTACCATATGGGAGGCCCCGGGTTCGGTTCCCGAGGCCTCCTGGTGAAGGCAGGCCCGCCCGCACGGCGTGGTTAGCTGACCCAGCGAGCACAAGCAGCAAGGGGGGGATAAATGAATAAATAAATAAAATCTTTAAAAAATAAAAAAATAAAAAAACATGTGGCGACAGACTTTGGGTGAGAAAATACCTCTTATGGTACCTTGAGTTGGACTCTTCAGGGCCTTATAACTGTAAGCTTCTACCCCAAATAAATACCCTTTATATAAGACAACAGATTTCTGGTACTTTGTATCAGCACCCCTTTTGGCTGACTAATACACCCCTTATTGAGGATTTTTGCATGTATATTCATTAGAGAAATTTGTAACTTTCTTTTTTCATAATATCTTTATTTGCCTTTAGTATTAGGGAGATATTGGCTTCATAGAATGAGTTTGGTAGCATTCCTTCCTATTCAATTATTTTGAATAGCTTGAGCAAGGTTGGTATTAAATATCTTTGAACGGTTGGTGTCATTCACCTGTGAAGCCATCTGGTCCTGAACTTTTCATTTGGGGGAGGTTTTTGATGACTTATGATTGGTTTATTGAGGTCTTCTGTTTCTTCTAGGGTGATTGTGGATTGTTTGTGTGTTTCTAGGAATTTGTCCATTTCATCTGCGTTGTCTAGTTGATTGGCATACATTTGTTCATAGTATCCTCTTATGATTTTTTTAGTTATTTCAATAATAGTAATAAACAAAATTCTTCACCCCTCAATCTCTCTGTGCTTCCCATGCTGTACATAGCTGCTATTTCTGGCTATTCTTGCACAATTAATTAATTATTAAGCAGTTTTATTGAGGATATATTCATATACCATATGATCTATCCAAAGTGTATGATCAGTGGCTTTTAGTATGATCACAATGTTGTGCATTCATCACCACAAAAAATTTTAGAATAATTTCATTATTTCAAAAAGAAAAACTCCACACCCCTTAACAGTCCTTCCTCAGCCCTACATAACTTCAAATCTAACTTCATCTTTATAAATTGATTTATGTTTACATTTCATATAAGTAGAATCATACAATATGTATAATTGTATGGTTCCTTTCACTTAGCATAATGTTTTTTTTTTTTAGTAGTAACACCTCGTGGCTTTATTATTATTTTTTTTTTACCGGGAGGTCCCGGGGATCGAACCCAGGTCCCTCCATATGGGAGACAGACGCCCAACCAGTTGAGCCACCTCTGACCCCACCTCGTGGCTTTAACATACATTTGTTCAATTTCAAAGAAAAACAGTTTTATAAATGCAATTTTACCCATATTCATATTTCACACGTGGTTTTACTGTGTGTTAGCCAAAGGGTTGCTGATACAAAATACCAGAAATCTGTTGGTTTTTATAAAGGGTATTTATTTGGGGTAGAAGCTTACATTTACCAGGCCATAAAGCATAAGTTACTTCCCTCACCAAAGTCTGATGCCACGTGTTGGAGCAGGATGGCTGCCGACTCAGCCTTCCTCTTCCTCTTAAGGCTCCATAGTTAGGGTCTCTAGGCTTTGACTCTCTCCCCAGGGCTTGAATCTCTCTGACCTCAGCTGCTTGTTCCCACAAGGTCAGCTGTGAACTGTCAGGCAAATGGCTTGTCTCTTCTCAGGGCCTTCTCTCCTTCCCACAACCAAGCTCCTCTGTGTGCTTACTTCCCGGGGATCCAGCTCAAGAATTTCAACTCTGTCCTTTGTCATGTCTTTTATCTGTGAGTCCCTATCCATCAAGGGGCAGGGACTCAGTGCCCTACTGATGTGGCCCAATCAAAGCCCTAATCATAATTTAATCACGCCCAGAGGAACAGACCAGTTTACAAACATAATCCAATATCTATTTTTGGAATTTATAAATAATGCCAAACTGCTACACTATGCTATACAGTTATATGTTACATTTTTTAGCTTTCCTTTTAGTAATATACCTTAGACTTTCCCTTTAAACACCTTTCATAACCACATAATAGTACTGCTAGTTACAGATATTATGTTGTGCTTTCACCTTTTCTTTTCCTTTCCAAAGATTAGCACACATCCTTTTTACCAGTTCTGCACAAGTTAACTCTCAGCTTTCCATTCTCTAACTTCATTCTATTTTCTGGTGGCCCATATTCAAGTTATTAACTCCATGAGATTTCACAATATATTTAGTTTATAGTAGCACAATATAGTATTTGTCCTTTGTTTCTGGCTTGTTTCACTCAGCATTAGTGTCCTCCAGGATCATCCATGTTGTCATGCTTTACAACTTCATTTCTTACATCTGCATAATAGTCCATAGTGTGTGGAAACCACAATTTGTTTACTCATTTATCAGTTGATGGACACCTATGTTGTTTCCATCATTTGGCAACCATAATAATGCAGCTATGGACATCAGTATACAGATGTCTGTGTCACTTCTTTCTTTTTTTTTTTTTCTTAAGATTTTATTTATTTATTCATTTATCCCCCCCTTGCTGCTTGTGCTCGCTGGGTCAGCCAACCACACTGTGCGGGCGGGCCTGCCTTCACCAGGAGGCCCCGGGAACCGAACCCGGGGCCTCCCATATGGTAAACGGGAGCCCTACTGATTGAGCCACAGCCGCTTCCCTGTGTCACTGCTTTCAGTTCTTTTGGGTACATACCTAGTAGTGGTATTGCTGGGTCACATGACAAGTCTATATTCAACTTCCTTAGGAACTTCCAAATTATCCTGCACAGTGGTTGTACCATTCTACCTTCCCATCAACAGTAAATAAGTGTACCTATCTCTCCACATCCTCTCCAACACTTGTATTTCTGTCTTTTTAATAGTGGCCATTCTAAAAGGTATGAAATGATATCTCTGTAGTTTTGATTTGCATTTCCATAATCGCTAGTAATGTTAAAGATTTTTTCATGTTTTGTGGGTTTTTTTTCCATTTGTATTTCTTCTTTGGACAAATGTCTATTCAAGTCTTTTGCCTTTTTTTTTTTTTCTTTTTGGAGGTACCGGGGATTGAACCCAGGACCTTGTATGTGTGAAGCAGACGCTTAACCTCTTGAGCTACATCCACTGCCCTTTTGCCCATTTTTAATCAGGTTGTCTTTTATCATTGATTTGTAGCATCTCCCTGAATATCATGGATATTAAACCTTATCGGATATGTGATTTCCCAATATTTTCTCCCATTGAGTTGGCTGCCTTTTCACCCTTTTGACTAAGTCCTTTGAGATACAAAAGTGTTTTTGAGGCGGTCCCATTTATCTATTTTTTTCTTTTGTTGCTTGTGCTTTGGGTGAAAGGTCCAAGCAACTACCACCTACCACAAGGTCTTTAAGGTGTTCACCTATATTTTCTTCTAGTAGTTCTATGGTCCTAGCTTTTACATTTAGGTCTTTGATCCATTTTGTGTTGATTCTTGTATAGGGAGTGAGATAGGGGTCCTCTTTCATTCTTCTGGTTCACTTCTCCCAGCACCATTTGTTGAAGAGACTGTTTTGTCCTGTTAACATGGACTTGGTAGGTTTGTTGAAAACTCGTTGGCAGTAGAGGTGGAGATTTTATTTCTGAACTCTCAATCCTATTCCACTGATTAATGTGTCTATCTTTATGCCAATACCATGCTGTTTTGACCACTGTAGCTACTAATATGTTTCAAGGTCAGGAAATGAAATTCCTCCCACATCACTATTCTTTTTTAGAATGCTTTGGCTATTTGGGTACACTTTCCCTTCCATTGAATTTGGTAATCACCTTTTCTATTTCTGTAAAGTAGGCTGTTGGAGTTTTTATTGGTATTGCATTGCATCTATAAACAGTTTGGGTAAGATTGACATCTTCACGATATTTATACTTCCAATCCACGAACACAGACTGTCTTTCCAATTGTTTAGGTCTTTGTTGATTTCTTTTAGCACTGTTTTGTAGTTTTCTGTATATAGGTCCTATATTTCTTTGGTTACATTGACTCCTACGTATTTAAGTCTTTTTGTTGCTATTGAAAATGGAATTTTTCCCTGATTTCCTCCTCAGATTGTTCAATACTATTGTCCAGAAACATTACTAATTTCTGCATGTTGATCTTGTATCCTGCCACTTTGCTGAACTCGTTTATTAGATCAAGTAACTTTGTCATAGACATTTCATGTCATCTGCAAATAGAGTTTTACTTCTTTTCCTATTTGGATGGCTTTTTTTTTTTTCCTGGTCTAATTGCTCTAGCTAGAACTTCTAGCACAGGGGTTCTTAACCTTTTTTGTTCCACAGACCCCTTTGCCAGTCAGGTGAAAACCACAGACCCCTTACTAAGTCCATGCTGTACTGTGTGTTATTTAATAAATATACCACACCCACATCAACACGCACCCTCAAGAATAATGCTCTTTTGAATTTTCAATTCAAGTCACGGACTTCTTGAAATCTGATTAAGAATCCCTGTTCTAGCACAATGTTGAATGACAATGGTGAAAGTGGGCATCCTTGTCTCGTTCCCAATCTTAGAGGGAAAGCTTTCAACCTTTCCCCATTCGATGTTGACTGTGGGTTTTTCATTTATGCCTTTTATCATATGGAGGAATTGTCCTTCTATTCCTATATTTCATAGTGTTGTTGTTGTTGTTGTTGTTGTTGTTTTTAAAGATTTTATTTATTTATTCATTCATCCCCCCCCTGCCGCCTGCGCTCGCCGGGTCAGCCAACCACGCCGCGCGGGCGGGCCCGCCCCCACCAGGAGGCCCCGGGAACCAAACCCGGGGCCCCCCACATGGCAAACGGGAGCCCCACCGATTGAGCCACAGCCGCTTCCCTTTCATAGTGTTTTGATCAAGAAAAGGTGCTGGATTTTTTTTTTTTTTAATGCCCTTTCAGCATTAATCAAGATGATCATGTGGTTTTTTCCTTCAATTTATTAATGTGGTTGGTGTACTATGTTAATTGACTTTCTTAAGTTGAACCAGCCTTGCATACCAGGAATAAATCCCTCTTGGTTGTGATGTATATGTCGTTTGATAATCTGTTGGGTTTTATTTGCAAGTATTTTGATTAGAATTTTTCATCTATGTTCATTAGAGAGATTAGTCTGTAATTTTCCTTATAGACAAAGTGTCTTTATCTGGCTTTGGTATTAGGATGATGTTGGCTTCATAAAATGTGTTGGGTAATTTTCCTTCCTCTCTTTCAATGTGACTGGTTTGTTAAGTTCTTGTATTTCTTGTGGAGTCAGTGTAGGTTGTGCTTTTCTAAGAATTTGTCCATTTTATATAGGTGGTCTAGTTTGTTGGCATGTAGTTTCTCATAATACCCTCTTATGATCCTTTTTAGTTCTATGGGATCAGTTGTAACTTCACCTCTTTTATTTCTAATTTTATTTATTTACATCTTCTCTCTTTTTTTCTTTGTTAGTTAGGGATTTGTCCATTTTGTTGATCTTCTCAAAGAACCAGATTTTGGTTTGGTTGATTTTCTCTATTGTTTTTTGTTCTCAATTTCATTTATTTCTGCTCTAATCCCTATTATTTCTTTCATTCTGCTTGCTTTGGGAGTGGTTTGCTGTTATTTTTCTAATTATTCCAATTGTTCAGTTAGATTTTTTATTTTAGTTTTCTTTTTTAATACAGGCGTTTTGGGCTATAAATTTCTCTCTCAGGACTGCCTTCACTGTATCCCATAAGTTTTGGTAAGTTGTGTTCTCATTTTCATTTGTCTCAATATATTTACTAATTTCACTTACAATTTCTTCTTTGACCCACTGACTATTTAGGAGTGTATTGTTCAGCCTCCGCACATTTGCAAATTTACTTCTTTCCTATTATTGATTTCCAGTTTCATTCTGTTATGATCTGAGAAGGTGCTTTGTATAATTTCAATCTTTTTATATTTTTTGAGACTTGCATTGTGACCTAACTGTGGTCTATCCTCGGAAAGATCCATGGGCACTGAGTTTGGATACAACCTTCTGTATAAGTCTTTTAGGTCTAGCTTGTTTATCATATTGTTCAAGTTCTCCATTTTCTTGTTGGTCTTCTGACTAGTTGTTCTATCTAATGATGTGAGCTGTGTGTTGAAGTCTCCGACTATTATTATAGAGATATCTATTTCTCCCTTCAGTTTTGCCAGCATTTGCCTCATGTATTTTCGGGCACCCTAGTTAGGTGCATGAATAATTATGATTGTTATTTCTTCCTGGTGGATTGTCCCTTTTATTAATACATAATGACCTCTGTATCATTTATAACTTTTTTGCATTTAAAGTCTGTTTTGTCCAATATTAGTATAGCTACCCCTGCTCTTTTTGGGTTACTGTTTACGTGGAGTTTCTTTTTGCAGCCTTTCACTTTCAGCCAGTTTGTATCCCTGGGTCTAAGGTGAGTCTCTTGTAGGCAGCATATGGATGGCTCTGTTTTTTTTTATCCATTCTGTCAGCCTATATCTTTTAATTGGGGGGTTTAATCCATTCACATTCAATGATATTACTGTAAATGCATTATTTACTTCCATCATTTTATTCTTTGGTTTTCATATGTCATATCTTATTTTTGTCTATCTTTTTACTATTTTGGTTATCCTTTCTGCTCTTCTTTCTTCTCTACTCTCCTCCAAGCCTCTCTCTCCTTTTTCTTTCAGACTCTAAGGCTTCTTTTAATATATCCTGCAAAGGTGGATTCTTTTTTTTACAAACTCTTAGTTTCTGTTTGTTTGTGAATACTTTAAATTTACCTTGATATTTGAAGGACAATTTTGCTGGATAAAGAATTTTCAGCTGGCAGTTTTTCTCTTTCAGTATCCTAATTGTATCATACCACTGTCTTCTCGCCTCCATGGTTTCTGATGAGAAATCCACACTAAGTCTTACTGGGCATGCCTTGTATGTGATGGTTTTTCTTCTCCCTTGCTGCTCTCATCATTTTCTCTTTATCTTTGACGTTTGACATTTTGAGTAGTATGTGTCTTGGAGTAGGTCTATTTGCATGTATTCTGATTGGGGTTCGTTGTGCTTCTTGGAATGTAAGTTCATTTATTTTGTGAGAGTTGGGAAATTTTCCACTATTATTTCCTCAAATACCTTTCTGCCCCTTTTCCCTTCTCCTCCTTCTTCTGGAATGCCCATGTGTGTTGTTGGGTTTATGTTATCATTCAACTCCCTGAGCCCCTGCTCATTTTTTTCCATTCTTTTCTCTTTCTGTTTTTTTCTCTCTTCAATTTCAGCTCTTCTGTCTTCTGTTTCACTTATTCTTTCTTCTGTCACTTCAAGGCTATTGTTGTATGCCTCTAATGTGTTTTTTATTTCACCTATTGTGTCTTTCATTGCCATGAACTCTGTTGCTTTTCTATTCATGTTTTCAAATTCTTCTTTGTGCTAGCTCAGTGTCTTTTTTATGTCCTTTATCTCTTTAGCCATAATCTCTTCTTTTTTTTTTTTTTTTTTTTTAAGATTTTATTTATTTATTCATTTATCCCCCCCTTGCTGCTTGTGCTTTCTGGGTCAGCTAACCACGCCGCGCGGGCGGGCCTGCCCCCACCAGGAGGCCCCGGGAACCGAACCCGGGGCCTCCCATATGGTAAACGGGAGCCCCACTGATTGAGCCACAGCCGCCTCCCAGCCATAATCTCTTCTAACTCATTAATTTGATTCTGGAAATTTGTGTGTATCTCATTGATTAGTTTTCTCAAATCCTCTGTCTCTTCTGGGGCTTTTATATATTCCTTTTCTTGGGCCATTTCTTCCATTTTTTTAGTATGGCTTGTAATTTTTTGCTGATGTCTAGGCATCTGATTAGGATGGTGAGTTTACTCAGATGTTCCATTTCTGTCTCTTTCGTAGTAATTTAGTGGTAGGAGACTGTGTGTTACTGCTGTTCTTTGATTCTTGGTTCAACCTGTTCTGGGTCTTTAGGATTGCCCCTGTTACTTGCTTAAAATCTGGCCCTGGACCCAGTAATGGGTTACAGATCCACTTCCTAGGCCTTTGAGGAGGGAGGCTGTAAAAGCTAGAAAAACCCTCTCTTACTTTTTTTTTTTTTTTTTTTTGTCTTTATAAAGGTTATTTATTTGGGGTAGAAGTCCACAGATACCAGGCCATAAAGCATTAAGTTTCTTCTCTCACCACAGTCCATTGCCACGTGTTAGAGCTAGATAGTTGCCGGCGTTTGCCAGGGTTCAGGCTTCTGGGGTTCCTCTCTTCCCGGGGCTGCGTTTCTCTCCGGGCTTAGCTCCTGTTTCCTCCACAAGGTCAGTTGTAGATGATCAGGCAAACAGCTTGCTTCTCTTCTCTTCTTTCCAACATCAAAACTGCTTCTCAAAGGACTGCTTCAAAAAAAAAAAAAAAAAGACTGCTTCAACTGTCCTTTGCCTTGCCTTTTATATTCAATTCCCCACCCACCAAGGGGTGGGGCTCATTTCCCTAATACTAACCTAATCATGCCCAGATTAACAGATCAGTTTTACAAGCATGATCCAATTATATTTTTGGAATTCATAATTACATCAAATTGCCACATTCCACCCTCTGAATTCCAAAAATACATTACAATATTTAAAAAAACTTAAATCAGTAACAATCCAAGTACAAAATCATATCAAAATCATTTTAAAGAAATACAGTTTGTCTTCAGGCAAAGTCCCATTTGCTATAGACCTCTGAATCTTACAAAACCATTTAACTGCTTCCAATACACAAATGGAAAGACAAAGGATAAACATTTTCAAAATCATAAGGAGAAATTGGGATGTTAAACATGAGTCATGGATCCTCTACAGTTCAGTAAACCTGCAGGGCATCCTCTATTTGATTTCAAAGTCTGAGAGTCATTCTTAAGATGATGGTTTCTTCTCCTTGGGGCCACATGGGAACCCACCCTTTCCACAGGCTTGCTCAACGGCCATTTTCTTGGTTCCACCCTCATCAAGCATCTGGGTGTTGACCAAGCTCCAGACCTCACCCTCCAAGAGTATTGGGGTGATTGCCACACCTTACCCAATCTTTGGGTTAGAGTCTTAGCCCCCCTAGCACAGTGAAGTGAAGACAACATTCCCCCTAACTTTTGGCATACAGGCTCAACCCCCTCAGAGCAACGGGTTGACAACCTGGCCTTCCCTAACCTTTGGCATACAGGCTCAACCCTCTCAGAGCAATGGGTTGACCATCTGGCCGTCTCTAATCTATGGGAGACCAGGTACACCCCTCTCAGACCAATGGGGTGTTGACCTTAACCGCCCTAATCTTTGAGGAATGTGCTCCAACCTCTCTGCACCCTGGGGTGGCAAAACTCTTCCTGAACATCGGGTGGGGACATCCACCTTCTTCAACTGCTGGGGAAAACTCACCCTCTCTGCATATATGGGTGGGACTCCTCTCTTGGCCCAAGGTGATGTCTTAATCCCAGATCTCTGCTTCCACGGTTTTCTTCTTAAAGCTTTTTCTCCTTCAGTTTCTCCTTTCCATGTCCTCTTTTGTCCAAGCTGGCAGTGGTTTTGTTCATACAGCATTCTCAAAAACTTTGTTGGTTTAGCATGCAGGAAGCAGGGGTCCAAACCATCACACAGTAAGACTTTCCACAAGTCTTTCCTAGATAACTGCATCTTCAATTCTGAGTTATGAGTTCCAAGTTTAGTAAAGCCTTCAAATAGGGCATTCTCATCTGGGAATGTGATTTCCACAAACTTGGAAGTTCCAGAATCAGTTTCTGTTTTCTTTGTGCCCAAAAGTTCAGTCCTTAGTGTATTTCTCTCATCTAGTATTTTGGCTATAAGCTGCAAGGAGAAGTCAAGCCACATTCTCCGAGTTTACCTTGGAAAGTTCTTTAGCTAAATGCTCTGGTTCGCCATTTTTAAATTCTGTCTTCCATATAACACCAGGAGTTAATCTTGTTAAGTTCTCTGCAACTTTAAAACATGGATCGCCTTTCCTCCAGTTTCCAATAAAAGTTTCATCATTTACTTCTAAGGCATCATAGAAAGTCTCTTTAGCGTCCATATTACTATCAACAGTCTCTTCAAAGTGATCTAGGCCTTTTCCATCAAGCATTTCACAATTCCTCCAAAAAATACCCCTTACCCATTTATAAAACTGTTCCAACATTTTCGTATATGCAAAAGCACTTCCCCACTCCTCGGTACCAAATTCTGTATTAGTCAGCCAAAGGGGTGCTAATGTGAAATAACAAAAATGGGTTGCTCTTTATAAAGGGTATTTATTTGGGGTACAAGTCCACAGATACCAGGCCATAAAGCATTAAGTTTCTTCCCTCACCACAGTCCATTGCCACGTGTTAGAGCAAGACAGCTGCCGGCGTTTGCCAGGGTTCAGGCTTCTGGGGTTCCTCTCTTCCCGGGGCTGTGTTTCTCTCCGGGCTTAGCTCCTGTTTCCTCCACAAGGTCAGCTGTAGATGATCAGGCGAACAGCTTGCTTCTCTTCTCTTCTTTCCAACATCAAAACTGCTTCTCAAAAGACTCCCTCTCTTACTTTTAATTTCCTCATGTGCACTTCCTTGTTATGCCTGCACATGGCCCTCTTTCGCAGCCCTCTCAGTTCAATTCCTCGTTGGAGTGTGTTTGTTGCAACACAGATGGGGTCAATGTGATAGAGCAGGCTTCTTTTTTTTTTTTTTTTTTTTTTAATTTTAATTTTTTATTTTACCGGGAGGTCCCAGGGATCGAACCCAGGTCCCTCCATATGGGAGATGGACGCCCAACCAGTTGAGCCACATCCGCCCCCAAGAGCAGGCTTCTTAATCAGGGGTTCACAGACCCCCCCACGAGGTCCATGGAAAGATCTCAGGGGGTCCGTGAGTTTGAATTGAAAAAAAATCAACTTATTTTCTTTACTTTCTCTGACCTCTAACTGAAATCTAGCATTTCCTTCACTTATGAATGTATGCAATAAATTTCAGTAATATTCATTCCATATCACATTACAGTTGTTGAATATCTCGAAAAATTGCTGATGCTCATCCATACTTAGAAATTACAGTAGTTGTTAGACCCAATGCTAGTTGAGTGCATAAAACTGTCTGCTGCTACATTCTGAGAAGGGGTCCATGGTTTTCACCTGACTGGCAAAGGGGTCTGTGGAACAAAAAAGGTTAAGAAACCTGTGGTATGGGGAGGCAGCTGTGGCTCAATCAGTGGGGCTCCCGTTTACCATATGGGAGGCCCCGGGTTCGGTTCCCGGGGCCTCCTGGTGGGGGCAGGCCCGCCCGCACGGCGTGGTTGGCTGACCCAGCGAGCATGAGCAGCAGGGGGGGGATGAATGAATAAATAAATAAAATTAAAAAAAAAAAAAAAAAAAAAAAAAAGAA
>JAKSZT010054523.1:8070212-8134401 GCA_026826555.1 Tolypeutes matacus | reverse complement strand
ATAAATAAATAAAATTAAAAAAAAAAAAAAAAAAAAAAAAAAAGAAACCTGTGGTAGAGGTTCCTACCTGGAGGCTTAGCTTTGTAATTCAAACTTTCTCAGAGACAGTTCTCCAACCTTTGCTGGCAGCCCCCTCCCTTTACCTGGGTGGGAAATAATACCACTCCCATCTTTGTCCTCAACAACCAGTCCCGATCAGTAGCGAGGGAGATTGAGAGAATTGGATGGATCCCTTTTGTCCTGTGCCAGCTCCAAAGGCAAATGATGGTACAGCCCCATTTGGCCTGTAAGGGCTTGTGTGACACAGCAGACCAAATTTGTGTGTCAAAAGCTGAGTCAGCCTTAGGCTGTGTCCCTTTCTCTCCCCTTTCCTGGGCAGGTGGATCCCTGGGATCCCCTTTTGTCTGTACCCCAAGGCCTGAGAATTCAAGTGTCTATAGTGAGGGGGGGAGTTGCCAACAGTAGCAGCTGTGGCTGTTAACGCACAGTTTTGCTGTCGCACTTCCTATCCTTTGTCCCTCTCTCCTCTGGGCAGTGTCCAGCCTTCCCCTGGTGTCCTAAACCTTAGAAGATTTTTTTCCAGGCCTTTTCTGTCCTCTACTATTTTTCTGGGAAAGAAGATAATCCTGTATCTTTCTAGTCTACCATCTTCCCAGAAATCCCTCTTTTATGATCTTTTATTTCTCCTGGGTCAATGGTAATCTCCCTCTTCTCATTTCTGATTTTATTTATTTACATATTTTTTCTTTTTTCATCTTTGTTAATCTAGCTAAGGGTTTGTCAATTCTGATGATCATCTCGAAGAACCAACTTTTTTTTTTTTTTTTTTTTTTTTAAGATTTTATTTATTTATTCATTTATCCCCCCCATGCTGCCCGCGCTTGCCGGGTCAGCCAACCACGCCGTGCGGGCGGGCCCGCCCCCACCAGGAGGCCCCGGGAACCGAACCCGGAGCCCCCCACATGGCAAACGGGAGCCCCACCGACCGAGCCACAGCCGCCTCCCAAGAACCAACTTTTAGTTCTATTGATTCTGCTTTTTTTAATTCTCCTTTTCATTTATTTCTGTTCTAATCTTAGTTATTTATTTCCTTCTCCTTGCTTAGGGTTTGGTTTGCTGTTCCTTGCTCCTTCTTAAATTGGGTTGTTTGTTTGAGCTGTAGGAGTTCTTTATATAATATATTCTGGATATTAAACCCTTATGAGATAATATAGTTTCCCAACATTTTCTCCCATCCAATAGATTGTCTTTTCACTTTCTTGGTAATGTCCTTTGATGCACAACAGATTTTATTTTTGATGAAGTCTTTTTTTTTCTTTTTTTTTTTTTTTTTTTTCATTTGTTGCTTGTGCTTTTAGTTTAAAATCTAAAAAACCTTTTCCTACTGCAAGGTCCTGAAGACATTTCCCTGTGTTTTCTTCTAAGAATTTTTTAATATTACCTCTTATATTTAGGTTTCATCCATTTTGAATTAATTTTTTTACATGATGAGCAGTAGGGAATCACATTTATTCTTTTGTTTGGGGATTTCCAGTTCTCCCAGCACTGATTGTTGAAGAGACTGTTATTTCCCTCATTGAATGGGCTTCCCACCCCTGTCAAAAATCAACTGGCTATATAGATGTGTGTCTTTATCTCTGGACTCAATTCTATTCCATTTGTCAATATGTCTATCCTTATGCCAGTACCACACTGTTGTTTTGTTTTGTTTAATTTTTAATTTTTTCTTTACTTTTAAAGAAGCTTTAGATTATATAAATGTTACATTGAAAATATAGTGGTTTCCCATATACCCCATCCCCTCCCCCTCACACACTTTTCCCCATTAACGTCTTTCATTAGTGTGGTATATTTGTTAAAATTGATGAACAAATAGTGAGGCGTTGCTGTTAGATTCCGGTTCAATGAGGCTCGGAGACAGACCATGATTTAGGCAGGAGTTTATTAGGTTGCTGGCATAGCGGGCATCTGAAGTGAAATTTCAGCCTGCCCACATAGCGGGGGTCTGAAGAGAGACTCCAGCCCATCTGATTGAGCTGGGGAGTAGCTTTGGAACTGGTGGAGTTGGGCGAGGTTTGAGAGGGACACGAAGATATGGGGTGGAAAAGTACCATGCTTGCTGTTCTCAGGGTAGAGTGACTTTCTGAGGACTGCCTTATTGTTGGGGGAGAGAGTGTTCTGCGGTTTGGCGGGGGTGTGAAAAGAGTCGGGGCCAGAATGGGAGCATTCTGCATTTGGACACAGCTTGAGCTCAGGGTCAGTAAGTTACAATCTAACAATTGCTACTAAAATGGTCTATAGTTTACATCATTATGGTTTACGCTTTGTACTGCACAATTTTATGTTTTGACAAAATGTTTAACAGTTTATATATGTCATTGCAATATCATGCAGAGCAATTCCAAGGTCCCCAAAATGCCCCATGTCACACCAGTTCTTCTCTCTCCCTCCCCTCAGAACCACACTGTTTTAATTACTGTAGTTTTGTAGTAAGTTTTTGTTTGTTTTGTTTTGTTTTTAAGGAGGTACTTGGGATTGAACCAGGGACCACGTATGTGTGAAGCAGGTGCTCATCCTCTGATCTACATTCGCTCCACTGTGGTACGTTTTGTTAACAGGAAGTGTGAGCCCTCCAACTTCGTTCTACTTTTTCAGGATTATTTTAGCTCTTCAGGGCCCATTTCACTTCCATATGAATTTGAGGATCAGCTTTTCCATTTCTGCAAAAAAAAAAAAAAATAGGCTGCTAGAATTTTGATGGGGATTGCATTGGATGTATAGATTGCTTTAGATGGTATTTTCACCTTAACACTATTAACTCTTCCTATCCATAAACAATGGATGTCTTTCCATTTATTTAATTTTAATTTCTTTCATCAGTGTTCTGTAGTTTTCCATGTACAAGTCTTTTCACTTGGTTGGTTAAATTTATTCCTAGGTGTTTTATCCTGTGAGAGGTTATTATAAATGGAATTGCTTTCTTGATTTGTTTTCATATTGTTCATTACTGGTATATAAAAACCCAACTGACTTATGTGTGTTTATCTTGTATCCTGCCACTTTAGTGAACTTGTTAGTTCCAGTAGCTTTCTTGTGTGGATTCTTTAGGATTTTCTATATATAGATCATGTCAGCTGTGAATAAGGATAATTTGACTTCTTCCTTTTCAATATGGATGCCTTTTGTTTCTTCCTCTTGCCTGACAACTCTGGCAAGAACTTTATTGCAACTTTGAATAACAGTAATGACAGCAAGTATCTTTGTGTTGTTCCTGATCTTAGAGGAAACTCCATTTTTCACCATGGAGTATGATATTTACTGTAGGTTTTTCATGAATGTCCTTTTAATCATGCTGAGGTTGTTGTTGGTTCTATATATATCCTTTAGGTCTAATTGGTTAAAAGTGTTGTTCAAGTCCTCTATTTCCTTATTGACTTTCTGTTTAGATGTCCTATCAATTTTTGAAGGTGGTGTGTTGAAGTTTCTAGCTATTAATTTTTTTTTTTTTTTTTTTTTTTCTTAAAGATTTTATTTATTTATTCATTTATCCCCCCCTTGCTGCTTGTGCTCGCTGGGTCAGCCAACCACGCCATGCGGGCGGGCCCGCCTTCACCAGGAGGCCCCGGGAACCGAACCCGGGGCCTCCCATATGGTAAACGGGAGCCCCACTGATTGAGCCACAGCCGCTTCCCAGTTTCTAGCTATTAATGTAGAATTATTTCTCCCTTCAATTCGGTCAATTTTGCTTCTTTATCTCTTAATCTTTTCTGATTTAAGGTCTCTTTTGTCTGAGAATAATATAGTCACTCTGGCTCTCTTTTGATTACCGTTTTTATGGAATATGTTTTTCCATCCTTTTACTTTCAACTTCTTTGTGTCTTTGTACTTAAGTGAGTCTCTTGTTGAAGCATATGAGTGGATCATCCTTTTTCATCTTATCTACCCATATCCTCTTTGTAGGAGAGCTTAATCGATTGACATTTAAGGTAATAACTAAGAAGGAAGGATTACTTCTGCCATCTACCTATTTGTTTTCTGTATTTCTTATATGTTTCCTGTTCCTCAAATATTCCATTACTGGCAAGGGATTTTTATTTAGTTGCTTTTTTTGTGTGTCGTGTGCCATTTTGATTCCCCTCTTTCCTTTTATCTGCATTTTTCAGACATTTTCTTAGTGGTTACCTTTGTAATTAGAATTAATATCTTAAACTAATAACCTAGTTCAACTAGTACCAAGCTAGTTTCAGTAGTAAACAAACTCTCTACTTCTATATATCTCCATCCCTCCCCCTTTACTTTGTTATTGTCTCAGAGTATAGCTTTATACATGTGTGCCCATTAACACAGATTTAAAATGTTATTTTACACATTTGCTTATTAAGTCAAATGGGGAGAAGCAGTTTCAAACCAAAAGTACTACTATACAGAATTGTATATTTATCTACATAGTTACCTTTACCAATGTTCTTTATTTCTCTTATGGCTTTGAGTTTTAGCTTTTCTCTTGTTGCTTTCAAAATCCTCTCTTTGTCTCTGAATTTTGACAGTTTCATTCTAATGTGTCTTGGTGTAAATTTCTTAAAGTCTATCCTGCTTGGAGTTCTTTGAGTTTCCTGGATGTGTATATTCATGTCTTTCATCAGATTTGGGGAATTTCGGGCTATTATTTCTTCAAATTCTTTTTCTGCTCCTTTCCCTTTGTCTTGTCCTTCTGGGGCTCCAATGATACGTTCGTTGGTATGGTATCCCACAGGTCCCTCAGGCTCTATTCAAATTTTTTTTTTTTTTTTTTTTTCCCTACCAGGAGGTCCCAGGGATCGAACCCAGGTCCCTCCATGTGGAAGATGGATGCCCAACCATTTGAGCCACATCCATCCTCCCTCTATTCAATTTTCTTCATAGAGAAGCGGCTGTGGCTCAATCAGTAGGGCTCCCGTTTACCATATGGGAGGCCCCGGGTTCGGTTCCCGGGGCCTCCTGGTGAAGGCAAGCCCGCCCGCACGGCGTGGTTAGCTGACCCAGCGAGCACAAGCAGCAAGGGGGGATAAATGAATAAATAAATAAAATCTAGAAAAGAAAACCCACAGAATGAGAGAAGATATTTGCAAATCATGATAAAGAACTTCTATCTAAAAGTATATAAAAAGATCCAGGACTCAAAGATGGCGTCTTTCGGGCCCTTTGGTATCTTACACAGTCCTTCCCAGCAAGCTGTCATTCAAAGCCATCCTGTTCATTAAGAGAGCTATCGCAGCAGCACTTGTACCATTCTAGAGACTCAGGCTTAAAATGGCAGCACTGGTGTGACGTGTTGTTCATAGTACCAGTACCAGTGAAGGAGAAGAAACTGATGGAGGTCAAATTAGGGGAGCTGCCAAGCTGGATACTGATGCGGGATTTCACCCCTAGAGGCACTGCTGGAGCCTTTCAAAGAGGTTACTACCAGTATTACAACAAGTATGTCGACGTGAAGAAAGGCAGCATCGCCGGACTTTCCATGGTGCTGACGGTGTATGTGGTTTTCAGCTACTGCCTCTCGTACAAGGAACTCAAACATGAATGGTTATGCAGGTACCACTGAGGAACCAGTGTGGATGCATTCCACATTTCTGACTGGCCCCCTCTGCCCCAGCCCCTCCTTGACAAACACAATCCTTGGAGGATTCTTTCGTATACTAATTGAGAATGAATGTCCAATAAAAGATGACCAGTATATGTACCAAAAAAAAAAAAAGTATATAAAGAACTTTTTTAACTCCAAAAACAACCGAATTTTTAAAAAGGGCAAAGGGGGGTCGGATGTGGCTCAACTGGTTGGGCGTCCGTCTCCCATATGGAGGGACCTGGGTTCGATCCCCGGGACCTCCCGGTAAAAAAAAAAATAAAATAAATAAAATAAAATAAAAAGGGCAAAGGATCTGAATAGGCATTTCTCCAAAGAAGATACGCAAATGCCCAATAATCACATGAAACAGTGCTCAATATTATTAGCCATCAGGGAAATGCAAATCAAAACCATGAGATATCATTTCATACCCACCAGGAAGGCTATAATCAAAAAGACAGATAAAAACAAGTGTTGATAAAGATGTGGAAAAATTCTTCCCACTCAGCTGATGGGAATATGAAATGATACAGTCGTTGTCAAAAACAGTTTGACAATTCCTTAACAATTAAAACATAGAATTACTATATAACCCTGCAATTCTGCTCCTAGGTATATACCCAAAAGAATTGAAAGCAGGGACTCAGATATTTTTACACCAATGTTAATTGCATCATTGTTCACAATAGCCAAAAGGTGAAAGAAACTCAAGTATCCATCAACAGGTAGATGAACAACATGTGGTATTTACATACAATTGTATGTTATTCAGCAATAAAAAAGAATTAAGTTCTGATACATGCTACAACATGAACATTGAAGCATTCAAATGACAAATATGTATGATTTGAAATATAATACTTGAAATATCTATAATAGGCAAATTCATAGATACAGAAGGCAAACTAGCAGTTGCTGGAGATTAGGAGCATAGGGAATGTGGAATTATTACTTAATGGTTATAGAGTTTTTGTTTGGGTGATGAAAAATTTTGGAATTAGTGATGATGGTTGTACAACATTGTGAATATAACTAATGCCACTGAATTGTACACTTAAAAGGTTACAGTGGCAGATTTTATGTTATAAATATTTTACCGCAATTTTTTAAAAAGACAAATAACTCCATTAAAAAATGGGTGAAAATTCAGACTAGACAATTTTTCAAAGAAGATATATAAGTAGCCAATAATCACATGAAAAAGTACTCATCAAAATTAGCCATTAGGGAAATGCAAACCGAAACCACAATGAGGTATCACTTTATACCCACTAGAGTGATTTTAATCAAACAAACAGATAATGGGTGTTGATGAGGATATGGAAAAATTCAAACATTCATAATACTGCTGGTGGGCATGTAAAATGGTACAGTAGACTTTGGAAAACAGGCTGGCAGTTCCTCAAAAGTTTAAACAGAATTTTAAACTTTTGAAATGATAGGCATCAGCTCGCTGCGCCTGCCCATCATGCCAGCTCACTCTCTTGTTTGTCCTCTTTAGGAGGCACCAGGAACCTCTACTCCCTGCTTTGTTGTGTCTCTCATTATGTTTTTCTTCTTGTGTCTCTTGTTGCATCATCTTGTGTCAGCTTACCGTGCCTGCCCGTCGCACCAGCTCGCTGTCTTCTTTAGGAGGCACTGGGAACCGAACCACAGACCTCCCATGTGGTAGGCAGGAGCTCAATCGCTTGAGGCACATCTTCTTCCCCCAATTGATTTTTTTTCTTCTTTCCCCCCCCACCCCCAATTGATTTTGACAGGGGTTTCAAGTCCACTCAATGGTGAAAGGATAATATCTTCAACAGAGGTGCTGGGAAAACTGGATATCCACATGCAAAAGATTGAAAGTTGACCCCTGTCTCATACCATATACAAAAATTAACTGAAAATGGAACAAAGACTAAATATAAGGACTAAAACTATAACTAAGCTCCTAGAAGAAAACCTAGGGGAGCATCTTCAGGAATTTATATTTGGCAATGTATTCTTAGACTTTATACCAAAAGTACAAGCAACAGAAGAGAAGATAAATTGGACTACACCAAAATTAAAAACTTTTGTGCATCAAAGGACATGATCAAGTGAAAGAGCCTGAAGAATGGAAGTAAATATTTGGAAACCATGTATCTGATAAGGGCTTACTATCTAGAACATATAAAGAACTCCAAAAATTCAACAACACAAAGATAAATGACCCAATTAAAAAATGGGCAAAGCATCTTGGGTCAGGGGAGGGAATAAAAATAAAAATAAATGGGCAAAGGACTTGAATAGACATTTCTCCAAAGAAGATGAACAGATGGCTGATAAGCACATGAAATGATGCTCAACGTCGTTAGCCATTAGGGAAATGCAAATCAAACCACAATAGTATACCAATTCACACTCCAGAATGGCTACTATATAAATGGAAAATAAGTGTTGGGGAGGATGTGGAGAAATAGGAACCCTTGTACATTGTTGGTGGGAATTTTTTAAAAAATAGTTTGGTGGTTCCTCAGAAAGTTAAATATAGAGTTACCGTGTGATTCCCCAATTCCACTTTTAAGGATATAACGAAAAGAATTGAAAGTAGGGACTCAAACAGATATATCCTCACCTATGTTCATAATAGCATTATTCACAGTTGCCAAAAGTTGGAAACAACTGAAGTGTCCCTCAAAAGATGAATGGATAAACAAATTGTGGTATATACATACAATGGAATATTATTTAGCCATAGTAAGGAATGAAGTTCTGACACATGCGACAACATGGGTGAACCCTGAAAGCCTCATGTTGAGTGAAATAAGCCAGACACAAAAACACAAATATTTTATGATCTAACTTATATGAAATAATTAGAATATGCAAATTCATAGAATCAGAAACTAGAATATATATATATATATATATATATATTTTTTTTTTTAAGATTTTATTTATTTATTCATTTATCCCCCCCTTGCTGCTTGCGCTCGCCGGGTCAGCCAACCACGCCGTGCGGGCGGGGCCTCCCATATGGTAAACGGGAGCCCTACTGATTGAGCCACAGCCGCCTCCCTAGAAACTAGAATATATTTTACCAGGGTTGGTATGTTGGTAGGGAATGGAGAGTTAATGCTTAAATTGTTCAGACTTTCTATTTGGGTTGATGGAAAAGTCTTGGTAATTGCTGATGGTGATGGAGTACAACATTGTGAACGTAATTAACAGCACTGAATTGTATATTTGTGACAAAAGGGGGAAATTTTAAGTTGTATATATATTACTAGAATAAAAATTTTTTAAAAAACAACATACGACTACAACACAAACGATGAACCCTAATGTAGACAATGGGCTACAGTTAATTGTCTAATTATATAAATGTTCTTTAATAAATTGTAACAGACAGACATACCACACTAATGCAAGGCGTTATTAATAGGGTGGTTGTGACACTCTGAAGCTGGGTGGATCCCAGAAAATCCTGTTCTTAAAGCTAATCCATTCCTGTGCATGTAAACCTATTATAGATGGGAACTTTTGATTAGATTTAATGCAGGGACCTTCCTTTTAATTAGGTAACTTCAGTAGGGCATGCTGTAGTGACAGAGAGAAGCCTCCAGAAGTTGAAATCAACGAACCAGGGAGAGAGAAAAGCCATGAATTGAGCTGCCCAAACCAGGACTAGTGACGAGGCCCCAAGGAGAGGAGAGAGACTAGCCGATGCCATCGTTATGCCCGGCCATGTGCCTGATCACCCACAGCTGCAGCTCGATGAGAAAGCATCTCTGATGATGCCTTGATTTGGACATTTTTCTCAGCCTCAAAACTGTAAACTTTGGGAAACGGATGTGGCTCAAGAGGTTCAGCGTCCGTCTACCATATGGAGAGACCGGGGTTCGATCCCCGGTACCTCCCGGTAAAAAAAAAAAAAAAAAAATGTAAACTTTTAGCCTAATAAATCCCACTGTGAAAGCCAACTCATTTCTGGTATATTGCATTGGCAGCCTTTGGCAAACTAAAACCGTGAGATATAGAAACGTTGTATTTTATGCATGATTTTTCTGAAAAGCTACAACTTCTCTAATTAAGAAAAAAGGGAAGTTTTATGTTGTATATATGTAACCAAAATAATTTTTTTAAAGAAGGAATGAAATACTGATTCATGATAAAACATGGATGAACCTTGAAAACATTTTGCCAAGTGAAAAAAGTCAGACATGAGAGGAGATCACGTATTGAATGATTCCATGTATGTGAAATACCAGAATAAGAAAATCTAGAGAGACAGAAAATAGATTCGTGGTTGCCTAGGTATGGGAAGAGGGTGAAGAGGAATGGAGAGTGACTGCTACTGGGTACCGTGTTTCTTTTTCTTTCTTTTTTTTTTTTTTTAACATAATCCAGGTTTCTTTATTTAATACATAGGATACATGTATGACAACTTTTTAATGTGTCCCTAAAGATTTTTTTTTAAGATTTATTTTTATTTATTTCTCTTCCCCCATCTTTCTTTGTGCTCACTGTTTGCTCTATCTGTTCATTGTATGTTCATCGTCTTTTTAGGAGGCACTGGGAACCAAACCTGGGACCTCCCATGTGGGGAGAGAGGTGACCAATGGCTTGAGCCACCTCCACTCCCCTGTGTTTCTTTTTGTAGTGATGAAAATGTTCTAAAAATTATTGTGATGATAGCACAAATCTGAATATACTAAAAACCGTTGAATTGTACACACTCTGTATAATACCCAATTTATTTTTCAAAGTGTTACTATATTGTTAGGACATAAATACTTATTAGGTTATTTCTACTTAACTGCTTAATGAACAGCCCTGTTAGGTTTCTGGGTTTTGTTTTGTTTGTTTTTCTTTTTTTAGGAGGCACCGGGGATTGAACCCAGGATCTCATACATGGGAAGTAGGCGTTCAACCACTGAGCTACACCCACTCCCATTAGGTGTTTCTTTTGACCTAGGGGCACCATGAAAAAATTACTAAGACAATGATGGCACTGAGAACCAAGAAAGTTTGGGAACCTTTGTTAGAAGGCATGCACCTTCCTCAACTTCTACCATATACTGCATTCTTATCTCTATCTGAACCCTTCTGCGATCAAAGCAAGAGCTATCTCTTCTTTTCAGAACTACTTTATCCACCACGCTCTTGTAATAAGTCCTCACATCTCCTCTAGAATCCCCTGCTCCAACACTGATTCACCCTGTCTCCTGGGTAGACTCCCACATTTCACTGCCTCCATCCATGCTGTATAAACACGCTAGGCAAGGAATAGTAGCAGCACAGATGAGACAGTGGTCAGTTCTGCCTGAGCGTTTGGAGTGGTACTTGTGGTTGTTGAACAGAATTACTGTTTTGTGATACCAATTAAAAACACTTCTCTAATTAGAAACAAAGTCCCTCTGCCTATTGCTCTGATTGTTAAGCTCCTCCATTAGAGGTAAAAATGACAGCTTATCCAAACAACCCAGTAAATATTGAGGGTTTATCTTTCTAGGGACATTAAATTTAGTAACCTCAATAACAATTCTAACTTTTCCTATCTAAGAAATTTAAACAGTTAAGAGAAAAAAGGTTCAGAAATAATCTGGTGGAGAGCAGATATGGCTCCAGCGGTTGAGCGCCTACTTCCTGTATGAGAGGTCCCAGGTTCAGTTCCTGGTGCCTCCTATAAAAAAAAAAAAAGAAAAAACAAGCAAACAAATGAAAAACCAACACAGGGGAACCTATGTGGCTCAGTGGTTGAGCACCTGCTTCCCACATATGAGGTCCCAGATTCCCACATATGAGCCCCGGTACCTCAAAAAAAAAAAAAAAAAAAAAAAAAAAAACTGGTATGCATGTTATATATAAAGGAAAATTAATGTATTACTTATATATGAGCGGAAGTACTTCTCAGTTACTCTCTGGACAATCTCATCTACATTATTGGGCTGTTGAGAAGCAGCGAGTAAAGCTGAGTGGTTTCTGGACATATATTCCTATGAAATAGTAGTTGGAAGTCCATGACAGGAAGTCAGATGCAATAATTTGCTAAGTTTAAAATTTCATTGGGAGCCAGTGTAGCTCAGTGGTTTGGTACTGGCATACCACATATGAGGTCCTGGGTTCTATCCCTGGCCCTGGTACCTGAAAAAATAAAGAAAAAAATTTTTCATTTTACGAGTTACTGTTGGGAAAGTAAAAGTACAATTTATGTTATAAAGAGGATGTAGTCTAGGGTGGGGTAGAGAATAATCTTTGAAAGATTGTTTTAGAAGAAAAACTATTTCTATTATCTACTCAATGAGACTCTTCTTTCCCTGGTGTCTCCATTTCCATGTGCTACCTTACTGAGCTGTGGTACTTGTAGTGCCTCATCTCTGTCATACCTGTGCTTTCCTGCCTTCATACTCTAGATTCCTTTCCCTCTCTGTTCATCAGTTAAGATAGAATGCTGCCTCATCTTTTAAGACTGAACTCAAAAATCGCCTCTATCTGGCATTGTGCTGAAAATAAAATAAACAGACTTTAAAAGGAGGGTGCAGAGCAAGTTCATTGAGCTAAAGTTGCATTAATGCAGGAGCAACCCCGAAAGAGGTTTCTGCTCAAAAGGTTGACTTGGGGGAGCAGCTTATATGGCTGCTTAAGACAAAGGGAAGGTGTAGGAGGAATGGGGATGGGTGACGATAGGAACGTGAGCTATGTGAACTACAGGGCTGGGGGGACGTGGACTGTCTGGGCAGGGTGTCCCAGTTCTTTAATTAGCAGCCCGGATGTTGGTATAAGATTGTGGCCGTCTGGTAGGGTTAGCGGACTCTGCTGGTGTCAGCCTGATTTCTTTGTTAGAGTCTTCCTTCTGGGCAGGGACAGGGGTCTTTATCAGCACCACAAAGGATTGTTGGTATGTCAGCCTGTTTCAGTCAACCTCCGTTTCTTCTTTATAATCCCCTGGATAAAATGGAAGCGCAAGCAAATCAAGATAGTTAGTAAAATCATTTATCATTCCAATTTCACACTGGTATGCTCTTTACTCTGCCTGTTGATCCCTCTGGTTTCTGTTTGAAGGCTACTTTCTCAGAAGCTTTCCCAGATACCCTAAATCTATTATTTTCTTAGAGCATTATTATTTCCTTCATAGCATAGCATAGAAATTGTATCAACACAGTTTCTAATAATATATTCATTATATATATATATATATATTTGTTTACTTAAAACAAATCATCCATCTCCCCCAGTTGACTGTAAGATCTTTGAGAACAAGGATCCTGTCTTTTTTATTAAGCATTTTGTATCTAGATTGGGGCTTGACATTCAATAGTTTCTGAACACATATTTGCCAAATGGATGACTCACCTCCTTTGAGAAACATTCTCTTTTAGCATCTTATGGTTGATAGTTAACTTTATTATGATATTGATTACATCACAGTCTCATCTCACTAGCTTGGTACACATGATTATAGTTCACATACTTGAAAACATACTGATTCATGCTTTCTTTCCTTATACCTTACCCCTGAAGTTAAACTCTGCTTTAGGGTCAAATTACTTGTGCTTTTAGCTAGCTCTTCTAGGGGTATTGACCCCTTGTTTATTTTATATATTTGGCTTTCAGATAAATGTCTATTTAGCATGCCCCATTGTTTCCTCACTTCCTTAACCCTTAGTAGAATAGAACATTGAATTTCCTGGAGTGGTGTTCACTGCATAAGAGATATCACCTGGGTATTTATTGTGGCTGTAGGTCTGTTTATTGGGATAAGTAAAGATTATGGATTTGAGCATTGAGTAATTTTCCTTTTACCATGTACTTCTCATCCAAAACAATGCTTTATAGATTGTTGGTGCTCAATAGCTATTTAGTGGATTGAATATATACCCAGAAAAGAGGATTGGACTTAAAGTCAAAATGCACAAGTTCTACTCATGATTCCACTATTTAATATTGTGTTGGAGGTCCTAGCCAGTGCAACAGAAAAAAGTTCAAGAGAAATTATCATTATTAGTAGGTGTGATTATATGTTGGAAAACCCAGGAGAATAACTGGAAAATTCTTAACAATAAGATAGTATAGTAGGAGAGCAGGTTATAAAATTAATATTCAAACATTAATAATTTTTTCATGTCATAATAGGAACTAATTTGTATATAATAGAGAAAAATATATTCGAAGAAAATAGCATACTCACAATGACAATATAAAATGGGGAAGGAAACTCAGGGTTACTGGTACCTACCACACAGGAAAAAGGGGGCTTTTCATTGCATTGACTGCAGTGTGAATGGGGTTGCACAGTGCAGTGCTTCTGAATATACTTGGAAAATACCATGAAACTATGAAGAAACAAAGCAGTAAATTACTGAAAACACCTCATTCTTGGGTAAGAAGACTCCACATTGTAAAAATGCCAATTCTCTTTGAATCAGTGTACAAATGGAATGCAATCCAAATCCAAATCAATAGAATTTTCTCTAGAACTTGCCAAAACTATTCTAAATTTCGTTTAGAAGAATAAATATTTAAGAATAATTATGCCATCAACAGATGAATGGATAAACAAACTGTGGTCTATTCACACGATGGAATATTATGCAGCTGTAAGAAGAAATGAAGTCATAAAGCATATGGCAACATGGATGAACCTGGAGGACATTATGTTGAGTGAAGCAAGCCAGACACAAAAGGACAAATACTGTTTGAATGTGTTACTTTGAACCAAATATATTGTGTAATATATTGTTTGATTCAAAAAAAAATTTATATGTATCCATTACATTTAATTGAGAAATGTATATATTTATTCATCTGTGTTTAAAATAATAATAATAATAATAATGCACAGAGAGGGGTTACATTTTAAAACAGTCTTGTCAACGCTGAAGTAGTATGCTTTTACCTTTAAGTACAACATTCCTTTTTTTACTTGGTTAGGGCTGATGCTTTTGTTTTGAATCTCTGTGTAAAAGTTTTCCACCTTGATGAGTAGAGGGAAATCATCCTCATTAACTTACTGTCAGTGGCACACAAATCGTGGCAGCCAAGAGCAGTGTTGTAACTCCCTATTTCATTGTTTAACATCAGAATTTCCTTAAAAAGTAGGGAGATAAGGACTCAACTTCCCTCACCAGCCATCAAAAGGCAAACTGTGTCCCAAGTTTCTGTTTCACTCAGATTGAAATTTGTCATGCTACAGAGAAAACAGTATGCAGTTTTAAGGGTCTGAGATGTGTAATATTCCTATCACAGTATTTCCCTTCTAATTTCAAATTTTGTCACTTACGTATACATATATATACCTGCAATAAATATATAATACTACTAAAAAAAAAAAAGAATAATTATGGAAAATTCTGAAAAAGAAGAGTAATATAGGGGGACTTGCCTTCTAGATACTAATATGTATTATAAAATCTCTTTAAAAATAGATCAGTGGGATAGATTATAGAATTAGTAAAAGTGGACAGGTAGTATGTGATAAAGATAGCAGGATTAATTTAATAAAAGTGGGCAGTTAACATATGATAAAGATGGCAGAATTAATTTAGTAAAGGTGTTGGGACAGCCAACTAGCCATGCAGAATACAATAAATATGGATTTTTATTTCTTTCCTGTGATGGTTTGATGCCGGATGGACCCCAGAAAATCATGTCCTTAGAACTAATCCATTCCTGTAGTGTGAACCTATTGTAGGTGGGACATTTTGACTAGGTCACTTCCGTTAAGGGCCTTTTAATTCAATTACTTCAGTAAGGCGTGACATAGGGTGGGTCTTAATTCTCTTATTGGAGTCTTTATAAACCGATGAATATGGAGAGAGACTCAGAGAAAACCACAGGAGCATAAAAAGAAATCCTCAGAAGCTGAGGGAGAAAGCCCTGGAAGCCAGAAGCTGAAATCATTGGAACACAAAAACAGAGAGCAAGCCACAAAGTAGGAAGGTGAAGGCAAGGAGCCTGGAGGAGGAGGTGGAGCCCCAGCAGACACTGCCCTGTGCCTTGCCACGTGAGAAAGGAGTCCAGGATGGCCATCAGCCTATCTTCGGGGAGAAAAGCATAGCCTGATGAATCCGTGATTTGGACATTTTCACAACCTGTAAACTTCTAAGTTAAAAATCCCCATTGTAAAACCCACCCATTTCTGGTATATTGCTTCTGGCAACTTTTAGCAAACTAAAACACCTCCTCATTCCAAAATAAATTCCAGATGGATCAGAGATTTTTATAGAAAAATTAACCATGAGAACCCAAAAAGAAATTAACTTGGATGAATATGTTTGTAATCTTGAAATGACAAAGGCTTTTCTAAACATAGCCCAAAACTCAGAAGTCATCTTGTATGGCACAAAACACCACTTAAAAAGACGACAAGCCTGGAAGACAATATTTGCAACATATATAGCAAAGGGATAACATCCCTAATTTTAAAAAACAAACAAAACCCTTTTTTTAAATCAATAAAAGGAAAAGAAAAACAGTAGGAAAAAAATAGGCAAAGGCCATAAACAAGCATTTCACAAAAGTCATATCATCAGGATTTTTGTTTGACATCTGAGTTTCCTGTCAAGCCTAGAAAGAACTTCCCCACTCCAAGATGCTCATGTTTTCTAAAGAAAGAAAAGCAAATGAAATCAATGATTTTTCTTAGTATCACATTGGAAAATATCAATTATCAATATAAATTTGATAAGAGTTGGCAAAGGTTTTAGTGTTGACAAAAGTATTCAGAAGTGGGCAATTTCATTCTTCATTGGTGGGAATGTAAATTGCTCTGATTTATTTGGAGAACAATTTGACAATCGCTGTCAAAATAATATTTATTGTGGTTGTTGTGATCTGCCTCAACAATCCCAATTCTAGAAATTTACTGTCACACATGTACAAAGATTATGTATATAAGTATTTTCATGGAAGCATTGTTCTTAATAGCGAAAAATTGGAAATAACCTACTACTCATTTAGATAAATAAAATATTCATACAATGTAGCTGTTTAAAATTAAATGGACAGGGGGAATGGATGTGGCTCAAATGGTTGGGCGTCCGTCTCCCATATGGAGGGACCCGGGTTCAATCCCCGGGACCTCCCGATAAAAAAAAATTAAATTAAATTAAATTAAATTAAATTAAATTAAATTAAATGGATAAACCTATATATACTGACAGAGAAAAGACATCCAATATAAAATGAAAAATCAATAGTAGATTAATATGTTTAAGATGGTCCCATTTCTAAAATGGTGAAACATATGTATACATATATATGGGATTTTTTTAAGCCCTGGGTTTGAAAACTGATGCCACTACTTAGTTTTACCTTTTTGAGACTAACCTCTCTAAATCTATTCTCTTATGCCTAAAATTAGATTATATATCTTAATTTATGTGAAAAGACTCAAAAGACAAAATGTGTATATAAATTCTTTGTAAATGGTAATGCACTGTATAAATATAAGGTAATCAGAGTCATTAAATATGGATGGTTTCCATAATCATCTATATTGTAATAAAATTAATAGATCCATAATTATTCTATTTGAACTTGATTTAATAACAATGCTTATGATCTTTTTGGTCTACATAAGTGATTCTTAAGTTTTTAGAAGTTGAGACCTTTGAAAACTCAATGAAAACTTTGAACCCCATTCCCTAACCCAAATCCATTCCATATGCATACCAATCTTTAAGGGTTTCATAGATATCTACTCAAAAAAATAAGAAAAGAAAATGGGTTCCTCCTATGAATTCAAGTCTTCAAGATGTATAAAGAGGGGGAAAACATTTTAATGGTATGTAGGTAGTCAGGATATCTAAATACAAGTGAATTTTACATATAAAAATTGTGCAGGTTATTATTATATCTCTGTGCACATTATTTATGCAAGTTGTCGTTATTTGCAGATGATATTGTTTGTCTGGAAAATCCAACAGAGAAACTATTACAAACAATAAAATAATTTAATGTAGCTAGGTACAAAATTACAGAAATGAATGTATTTTAGATATATAAGATACAACTAGTTAGCAAATATGCTTTGGAAGTTTCCACTTAAAATAGCTATAAATAAGATAAAAACAGCTAGGACTGGAAAGCAAATGTGGCTCAAGCAGTTGGACACCCACCTACCGCATAGGAGCTTCTGGGTTCGGTTCTGGTTCCTCCTAAAAAGGACAAGCAAGACAGTGAGCTGATGTGATGGGCTGATGCAGTGAGCTGATGCAACAAGGAAACACAATCAGAGACACAACAAGCAAGGAGCAAAGGTGTCTCAAGCATTTGGGTGCCTCCCTCCCACATGGGAGTTTCCAGGTTTGGTTCCCAGTGCCTCTTAAACAAGACGAGCAGACAACAAGCAGACAGATGAGGGAGCCATCTTGGGGGTGGGGGGAATAAAAATAAAAAGATGAGATACTATTGAAAAAAAAAAAAAAAAGACTCAGCGTTATAAAGGAATTGATATGATCCTTTTAAATTCCAAACTAAATTTGGAAATTTAAAATTCCAAATTTGATGACCAGATGATTTGAAAGTTCAAGTAGAAAAAGTAAAACAAGCAAGAAGAGCCAGAAAATTTCCGAAAAAGAGTAAATGGGGAAGAAGAGAAAATTAACTCTGAGATATTTAAAAGATAAACTCTAGTAAGTAAAATAATGTGACATAGGCTCATGAATAGATCAATAGACCAGAATAAGAAATCCAAAAATAAACCCATATACACCTGAGAATTCAGTATGTAATTTTTAAAATGGTATTTTAAATCTCTAGGCAAAAGATGAATTGTTCAATAAGTATACAACAACTGGATAGCCAGCCTACTGGCGAAAGAATTCTAAAAATGGATGTCGTGGTTTAGAACTGTGTGTACCCCAGAAAATCATATTCGTAAAGTTGACCCATTCCTGTGGGCGTGAACCTATTGTAAGTAGGACCTTTTGAATAGGTTATTTCAGTTGAAGCGTGGCCTAGGGTGGTGGTTCTTAATTCTTCCTAGAGTCCTTTATAAATGGATGAATACAGAGAAAGAAAACCATGAAGGAAGCAGCTAAAAGCAATGAAACCTGGAAGAACAGGGAGAGACCAGCATGTGCCTTGCAGTATAACAGAGTAGTCTAGATTTGCCAGCATCCAGTCTTCGGGAAGAAAGCATCACCTGATGACTCCTTGAATTGGACATTTTTCTCTGCCTCAAAACTAAGCTTGTGGGGGACAGATGTGGCTCAAATGGTTGGGCGTCCGTCTCCCATACGAAGGGACCCGGGTTCGATCCCTGGGACCTCCCGATAAAAAAAAAACAAAAAAAAAACTAAGCTTGTAAGCTAATAAATTCTCATTGGTAAAGCTAACACATTTCATGGTACCTGCTTTGAGCAGCTTAGAAAACTAAAACAATGGATGAAAGATTAAAATATTTTTTAAAAGAATAGAAACAGAAGCAGATGTGGCTCAAGTGATTGAGCTCCCGCCTACGACACAGGAGGTCCCAGTTTGGGTCCCGGTGCCTCCTGGGGAGGACAGGCAGATGCCCACACCTGCTGCAATGAGAGCTAGATGCCCGCACCCCACCACAACGAGAGCCAGACACCCATACCCTGTCGCAACGAAAACTGGACGCCACAACCTGCCTCAATGAGAGCTAGATGCTGCACCCTGCAGCAACAAGCAGACGCCTAAACACACAGATGCCACAAAGCCAGCAGATGCTGCAGCCCATGGGGAGCGGATGTAGCTCAGGCCGTTGGACGTTCACCTCCCATGTGGGAGGTCCTGAGTTCGGTTCCTGGTACCTCCTGGAGAAGGCAAGCAAACAATGAGCAGACAGACAAGAGAACCATCTGGGAGGGGTGGGGAATAAATTAAAGTAAAAAATAAATAAATTTTTAAAAAAATAAAAAGTAATACAAACATTGAGGGGAAATTTTTTTTTAAAATAAGCTTAGGAAGTGGAAGGTCTTCCTGAATAAGATACAAAACTTGGAAGCCATAGAAGAAATTTGTCCACATTAAAAAAAAAATTCTGACAAGCCACTATACGCAAAACAAACAGCAAACTAAATAAAGTAGCTCCTAGAAATCAATAACAGAAAGACTTAACAATCTAATGGGCAAAGGATATGAGCAGACATTTAACAGGAAACAAATGGACACAAATGCCTGTCAACCATGAAAAGATGCTCAATCTCAAACTTAGGAAAGATGCAAATTAAAACAACATGGGGGGGGTGGAAGTGGCTCAAATAGTTGGGCGTCCGTCTGCCATATGGAGGGACCTGGGTTTGATCTCCGGGACCTCCCAGTAAAATAAAATAAAAAAAAAAAAAATAGGTAAAATATTTTTCATCTTTTTTCCAAGTCAAAAAGTTCAATACCTATTTACAAGGAATGAGGAAACATACTCTCATAATGACTGCTGGTAATGTAAATTGGTACAAGCTCAATAGAGAATAATTTAGCAATAAATTTTTTTAAAAATCTAAATTGTATGTACTCTTTTTTTTTTTTTTTTTTTTTTTTTTTTTTTTTTTTAAGATTTTATTTATTTATTCATTTATCCCCCCCTTGCTGCTTGTGCTCGCTGGGTCAGCTAACCACGCCATGCGGGTGGGCTTGCCTTCACCAGGAGGCCCCGGGAACCAAACCCAGGGCCTCCCATATGGTAAACGGGAGCCCCACTGATTGAGCCACAGCCGCTTCCCTGTATGTACTCTTTGACCCAGCCATCCCGCTTCTTGGAAATTATCCTGCATATATGCTTGCAAAGTCAAACTGATGTACATACAAGGATCTTTATTGTAGCATTATTTAAAGTTCCAAAAAGATTGGAAACAACTATCTGAAATTTAGTAACTGAAAAAGCTAATATGAAATGACTAATGATAACTAACTTAGGAGACCTGATAAAGCCAATCTGAAGCCAACAGTGGGAAAAGCTAAAATAACAACCAAATTTACAAGACAGAATCTTCAGAGGCCTAGGAATTGGCAGTAACATATCACTGAAACTGCGAGTAAAGGAAGGGCCAAAATAAGGAAGAATGGGTAAAAGTTGTTTGAGAAGCAAACACCTTCTCCTATCCCAGCAGAAGTCTGAAGGCTTATATTCTGGAGAAGGCAGAAAAGAGGGTGTCTTTGCGAGGGATAGCAGGCCAAATTAAGGTCATGAATATTATTTTGGAAGTGGGGATTAAGTGAGCATGCACATACTGAATGCTGAGATCTTGAGCCTTCCATCCCCACTAGGCTACTAGAACTCTGGCAATCAAACCTTTACTCTCCCTGCAGAAATCGTATGACTCATTTCTGGAAAAGCTTACAGTTCCCAGGATAGAGTAGAAAAGGCTCACCAACAGATGGCCCATGCAGATCACCCTGCAGTGAATCCCAAATTCTAATAGTCCTACAACCACATGCTCAGATTTTCCAAATAACTTTTTAGTCCCTCACTCATAATCATCAGCAGACACGTAAGGATTACCATCTGAGAAAAGCCTCTAAAGATAAGAGCTTTAGAAGCTTAGTTTGTCAAAGCCTCCCAATGAAAAATACCAGAAATGGGTTGGCTTTTTTAGGGATTTATTAGGGGAAACTTAGAGTTCTGATGCCATGAAATGTCCAAATCAAGACACCAGCAGAGATGCTTTCTCAGGAGGGTTTGTAGTCCTCGAGCTAAAATTATGGTGCGGCTATGAGTTTGTTTGTAGTTGGTGTTGGCCAGGCAAGTCGTCTGCCAAGTCATCTGCTGGCAGATCCTGTAGTCCTACCATGGGATAAGGCAAGATAGTAGGTCTGCCAGTCTCTTCTTTCTTCTCCAGCTCAGCTGTGGGCAACCAGGCATCTCTCCCTGGGCCTTGTCTCCTTGAGCCTCTTGTGGCTTCTCAGTCTTTCTGCAGCTGTAGGCAAACCTCTGCTTTCTCCTTTCTCTCACATGACAGGATGAAAGTGGCTTCCTTTCTCTGTCTCTCTGTGTGTTCTATTTATATAGACCCAGCAAGAGAGCAGAGACCCACCCCGAGTCATGCCTCACTGATATAGTCCAATCAAAAGCCCTGAGGCAATCTAATCAAAGGCCCCTTAACAATTTAATGCAATCAAAGGGCCCCATACCCACAGGAATGGATTAGTTCAAGAACAATCTTTTCTGGGATTCACATGATTCAAACTGTCACAGAGACCAAATCAAAAAAAAAAACAGGAAAAAAGCAATATTGAAGGAATCAGGCTATGAAAGGAGAAAAGAACGTTAAGACAAATATAGTCTCAGATAAGTAGATACTGCATACAGGAAACAAAAGCAGAATGAAACTTTTGTAAGAAATTTCAGAGAATAAAAAAGACCTCTGTATATTGAAAATATAGCAGAAATAAAAACACTGGAAAGGTCGAAAAAGAAAATCGAACTCTCCCAGAAAGAGCATTGAGACAAAGAGGAATCACAGGAGTATAAAAGACAAGGAAGTTAGAGGACCACCCTAGGAGTCCAACGTCCAAACACTAGAGGAGGAAATCATCCACGAAATAATCGAGAAAACTTCCCAGAACCAGAGGACATGTGTTTCCAAATAGAATGCATCCACCAAGTACCTAGCAAAATGGACAAAAATAGATCCCTACTATAGCAGTTTGGCAGTTTGATATAATTATGAATTCCAAAAATATAATTGGATCATGCTTGTAAACTGGTCTGTTATGGGAAGCGGCTGTGGCTCAATCAGTAGGGCTCCCGTTTACCATATAGGAGGCCCTGGGTTCGGTTCCCGGGGCCTCCTGGTTGAAGGCAAGCCTGCCCGCACGGCGTGGTTAGCTGACCCAGCGAGCACAAGCAGCAAGGGGGGGATAAATGAATAAATAAATAAAATCTTAAAAATAAATAAATAAATAAATAAACAAATAAAGCTCTGGCATAACAGTAGCTGGATACTTTTAAGGAACAGACGCTTCAGAGTCAAAATTGCAGTGATAATACATTAAAACAGGGGCTCTTAACCCTTTTTGTTCCACAGACCCCTTTGCCAGTCAGGTGAAAACCACGGACCCCTTCTCAGAATGTAGCAGCAGATGGTTTTATGACACTCAACTAGCATTGGGTCTAACAACTACCGTAATTTTGAAGTATTAATGAGCAAAAGCAATTTTTCAAGATATGCAACAACTGTAATTGACATGAAATGAATACTACTGTAATTTATTGCATACATTCATAAGTGAAGGAAATACTAGGTTTCAGAGGTCAGAGAAAATAAAGATAATAAGTTGATTTTTTTTCAATTCATACTTACAGACCCCCTGAAATCTTTCCACGGACCCCCTGGGGGTCCATTGACCCCTGGTTAAGAACTGTTGCATTAAAATATCAAAATATCCAGGTTTCGACAAAAGATTACAAGGCATACAAAGAGGGGGCAGAAGACAGAACTGTGAACTGCTTTCCTCAGGTTGTCTCCCTGTGATGTCAGACAAGACCAGCACAGCTCTGCCTCTGCTGCCAATTGCTAATAACTTATCACTTTTTAAAAAATATTCATTTAAGAGCTCCTTTGTGCTTCATTTTCAGAAATAGCCAAGGAATGAGCTCTCAGAAAATCTTTGTCAGTTATAAGGGTATAACTAAGAACATCCCAAACTAGGTGATCTGGGGGCAGTTTTCAGTTTAGGCAGGACCCAGTGATTGTAAATTTTTTTTTTTTTTTTAAAGATTTTATCTATCCACTCATTCATGCCCCCCCTTGCTGCCCGCGCTCGCTGGGTCAGCCAACCACGCCGTGCGGGCGGGCCCACCCTCACCAGGAGGCCCCGGGAACCAAACCCGGGGCCTCCCACATGGCAAACGGGAGCCCCACTGACTGAGCCACAGCCGCGCCCCCAGTGATTGTAAATTGAGATTGACATGCCTGCTCTCTGCTGGGGAAAGTCGAAGGGGGAACAGATGTTCTGCCTGGAAGAACCTTTGACCAAGTGGATTACCTACAAAGTTGTAGCTGTGTCTTGAAGCATAAATAAAGTTTAACTTGACTCACTATTAAAAAAAAAAAAAAAAAAAAAGAGGGGGCAGATATGGCTCAAATGGTTGGGTGCCAGTCTCCCATATGGAGGGACCTGGGTTCGATCCCCAGGTCCTCCCAGTAAAATAAAGAAAAATATAGAAGGCGTGTGGGCCGCCAGGCTCCGCCGAGCCACACAGCAAGATGATGACATAACAAAGTGACACAAGGGAGAGCCAAGACAAGATATGCCAAAAAAAAAAAACAGGAACTACAGTGGCACAGGTGGCAGAAAGCCTTTCTCCCACATCGGAGGTTCCCAGGATCAAATGCCAGTGAAGACTGAGGAGAAGAATGAGAAGAGAGGGCAGGAAACACAGAGAATTGCCCAGCGAATGGACAAAAAAACAGCAAAAACAGAAGGTGTTAAAATGGATAAAAGTAAATAAATGTTAAAAAAAAAAAAAAAAGCATACAAAGAAACAGGATGTGATGGCCCAGGCAAAGGAGAAGATTAAAGGATTAGAAACCATCAATGAAGAGGCTCAGACCTGGGAAATTTTAAAAGCTAAAGACTTTTAAAAATGGTACTAAATATGCTCAAAGAGCTAAAGGAAAAATGGGCAAAGAACTAAAGGAAATCAGGAAAATGACAGAAAAACACAAAGAGAATATCAATAGATGGGAATTATGAAAAGGAACCAAACAGAGCTGAACACCACAGTGACAGATATGAAAAATTCCCTAGAGGGCTTCAACAGCAGATTGAGCTGGCAGAAGAGAGAACCAGAGAATTTGAAGATAGGACAGTTGAAATCATTCAGTCTGAAGAGCAGAAAGAAGAATGAAGAAAAGTGAACAGAGCCTGAGGAACCTGTGGGACACCATCAAGCGTACCAATATACTCATTATGGGAATCACAGAGAAGAAAGAGAATATTCACAGAAATAATAGCAGAGAATTGCCCAAATTTAACAAAAGACATGCATCTACACAGCGCGCACTTAATTTCTCCAGCACTGAATTGTGACAATATGTGCAAAGTGTTATCTGCCAGGGAAGCTCATTAGAGACTCAGCTACTGAGGTTTTTATTTGGAGCTAATCACATAGGCACCTCTGCCTAGCATATATCCAAATTTCAGGCTTGCAGAAGGAAATCCAGTATTCAGCATAAAGAGTTTAGACACAGTGAGCCACTCTTACCATTTAGAGAATGGTGGGAACCCTCCCAAAATCCCAGGTTCCCTGATGCCAGCCAAGGACCAGCCTCGCAAGAGGGCTTTCTAAGAATAGCAGTCTCAGGCCTGCTATGCTAACTCTTTTTTGCACACTTCCTCACTGATTTTATCTAGAAAGCGTTCTTGTAAACAATTAGGGAGGCTAAAGCCAGACTATGACCTAGAATCTCTATTTAGTTTATATTTTCCTGAAGCCCTCAGATTGTTAGCAATATTGTGTGCCTGCTGCTTAATTTTTGTTTTGTTTTTCTTACTCAAAGACACTGGTGAGAGGTACACACCAAGGTGGTAAAACCACAAAGGAAAAGCAAGGGACTGTGTGGTGAGTTTCATCCACCAAAATCCTTTCTCCCCTCCTTCCACAGTAACAGAGCAGGTGCTGGGCGTCTGGTTGTCCAGGTGGACTGTGTTTCTCACTCTCCCCTGAAGGTAAGTACCACCAGGTGACTAAGAGCTCGCTTATGAAACCTGAGCAGAAGTGATGTCTGCTTCTGGGTCTGGGTCTTAAGACTTTGGGGTGCCTCTGCCATTATTTCTTTCCCATTCTTGCTGGCTGGCACCTAGAAGTGCCAGTGACAGACACAGCTTCAAGCACACAGATGGTGAAAGTGCCCTAGGTGATGGCAGAAAACAAAGATGTAAGGAATCAGGTTCCCTGAGTGCTCATGGCATAGAACAAGCCTGTTCACATCTGGGCTGGCATATGAGGGAGGAATGAGCGTCGTCATTTCTTAACGCAGAGCTGAATATTGTTGTTACAGCACTTTATTCCCCACCCTAACTAATACAGGATGGTGGCTGCCTCAGAGAAAGGCACTCTATTAGTCAGCCAAAGGGGTGCTAATGTGAAATACCAAAAATGGGTTGGGCTTTATAAAGGGTATTTATTTGGGGTAGAAGTCCACAGATACCAGGCCATAAGCGTAAGTTTCTTCTCTCACCAAAGTCCATTGCCATGTGTTGGAGCAAGACAGCTGTCAACGTTTGCCAGGGTTCAGGCTTCTTATGCTCCTCTCTTCCCGGGGCTGCGTTTCTCTCAGGGCTTAGCTCCTCTGTTTCCTCCACAAGGTCAGCTGTAGACGATCAGGTGAACGGCTTGCTTCTCTTCTCCTGGGGCCTTCTCTCCAATATCAAAACTGCTTCTCAAAAAACTGCTTCCTCTGTCCCTTGCCTTGCCTTTTATATTCGATTCCCCCACCCACCCAGGGGTGGAGCTCAACACCCTACTGACATGGCCCAGTCAATGCCCTAATCATAACTTAATCATGCCCAGATTAACAGATCAGTTCACAAGCATGATCCAATTATATTTTTGGAATTCATAATTACATTAAATTGGCCAACGGCTACAGGCACACAGGGAGCGTCTATGCTTACTCTTTCAATCATACATGCATATTTTACATACATTTTATGCATATATGTATATATGAATCATTTCCCCATTTAAGAAGAAAGTTAAAAATACAACAACAATAATGAAAAACAATTTGACTCTTATTACGTTGGCAAACACAATATTCAACACTGGAGCATGTGTGGTGAAACTGGCATCTTCATAAATTTTGATGGGAGTGGACACTGATGTAAATTTTTTGGAGAATGGTTTTATATTATCTATGAAATTTTCAAATGCACAGAGCTAACCATTAAGTAAAAGACAATCCAAATTTTTAAATGGGCAAAAGAACAGATACTTCACAAAAGACAATATCCAAATGGCCAATAAGCATATGAAAAGGTACTTAATGTCATTACTCATCAGGGAAATACAAATTAAAACCACAGTGACACTCCTGCATGTCCACCAGTATGGCAAAAATTAATGGGACTAAAAAACCAAGTGTTGGTGAGGAAATGGAGCAATTGGAAGTATAAAATCAGCACAACCACTTTAGAAAGCTGTTTAGTGGTGTTTACTAAAACAGCATGTGTACGACAACACACATAGACCCTATGGCTTAGCAATTCCACTCCTGGGAATATGTCTAACTGAAATGAGTACTATGTTCATCAGAAGATATGTACAAAAATGCTCATAACAAACTTATTCATAATAGCCAAAAGCTGGCAACAACCCATATCTATCAGCAGTAGAATAGTTAAATAGGTATATTCATTCATTTCTGTGGAATATTACATAGCAATGAAAAACTACAACATGCAACATAAATGACTCTCACAGACATGTTAAGTGAAAGTAGCCAGACACAAGAGTAAGTATTGTATAATTCCATTTATGTGAGGTTCAAAAACATAAATGAACCAATGGTGTTAGAATTGTGGTTATCTTTAAGGGGGATATTGACTGGGATGGGACATAAGGATTCTTCTAGGGTGCTGGAAATATTCTGTATCTTGATTTGGGTATATACATAGGTAAAACTTTATCAAGCTCTACACTTAGGATTTGAGCACTTTATTTAAGTTATACCTCAGTTTAAAAAAAAAAAGGTAAAAACTCCGATAAAAATTAAATTACATAATACATATAGCTCTAATAAAGTCAGAACAAGACAAGAATGTCCACTGTCACCACTGCTGTTGAACATTATTCTGAAGGTATTAGCCAAAGCCATCAGGCAAGAGAGAAATTAGAACTATAGACATTAGAAAAGGGGAGGTAAAAAGTTTACTTTTTGTTGATGATCTGATCAAATACTTGGAAAACCTAAGAGAATCAATTTTTTAGTTAAAGTGAAGTGGTAGGGTATACAGTTATCTACAGAATCCAGAAGTGCTCATACACAATTGCCCAAACAGCATACAGTGAACGTCCTCATGCAACTCTCCCTCAGATATGCGCTCAGGAACAGGATTGCTGCAGCAGGGTTCGTGTCTGCTTCATCTGCCTGACACTGCCAGATGACTCTCCAGAAGGGCTTACCACCCAGCATCCTGGCCAGTACTTGTCATGTCCTCTAGGGAAGGCTTCCCCCAAACCAGGGGCTAAAGGCCAAGAAAGGGAAAGACATGGATCCAGGAAACAGCGACTCTAGCCAGGGAAAGTGGTGCAAGGAGTCCTCAGGGTGTGCGGCAGTCCTAGGCTGGAGCAGAGGGATGCAAGGATGCGGAAGAGAGGGCTCCAGGAGTTAATAGAGGGTCTATTGCACTTAAGTGTTTTGAAAATGTTATACTGATTATATCTTTAAGGGGGATAATGATCTGTTGGAGCCCTTAGGAAAATTTAAAACAATGCAAATCTAAATAGAAGGCAGTTATTAGCTTTCAGAATAACTAATAGTTGAAAAAGGGATGGGGGTTATAATAGTACACTTCTTGGCTCATCACTGAGAATTTCTTACATAACCTTAATGTAAAACACTGATTGTTGATTTAGTCAAAATATAAATTATAATGAGAGATGGGGAAGCAGGAGTTGGTGGTGATGAAACTAAATCAGCATCTATCATTACAGGAAGTCAACACTATCGTTAATTTTTTAAATAGCTGTATAGGCTTATTATTTGGAAACTACAAAAAGTTGAAAGTGATTGCCTCTGTGCAACAGTGTAGAGGAAATGGGATGGATGGGGCAGGTGACTGCTATTTCCCATTATAAGCTTTTCAGAACAATTTGATTTTTTAAAACTATTATTTTGAAAAAATTAAATTAAAATTTACTTTTAGATTGTGATAAGAGCTATGAATGCAATAACTATTTCCAAAAGTTCTGTTGTATTCTTTGTTTTGTTTTGTTTTGTTTTGTTTTAAGATTTATTTATTTATTCCCCTGCCTCCCCCCACTGTCTGCTCTCTGTGTCCATTCGCTGTGTGTTCTTCTGTGTCTGCTTGTCTTCTCTTTAGGAGGCACTGGGACCTTCCAGAGTGGGAGAGAGGCACTCAATCTCTTGCACCACCTCAGCTCCCTGGCCTGCTGCTTCTCTTATTGTCTCTCCTCTGTGTCTCTTTTTGTTGCATCATCTTGCTGAGCCAGCTCTCCGCGTGAGCCAGCACTCCACGTGGGCCAGCTCGCTGCAGGGCCCAGCTCATCTTCACTAGGAGACCCCGGGAATTGAACCCTGGACCTCCTATATGGTAGACAGGAGCCCAATCGCTTGAGCCACATCCGCTTCCCTGTTGTATTCTAATAATCCTGTAAATGTAGAGAGCAAAGACTCAAGTTAGGAGTTTGTGATCCACAGAAAAGACTAGATTCAGGAACATTAGAAGATGAGAGCTTAGAGGTCTATATTTTTTTATACTGAGAGTAGATCAAATGAACCTCCAATTAGAAAAATGTTCATTAATATCCTGAAACAGATCTTTAACAGCAAGATAGAATCACAGTGTATATTCCACCAAAAATGTTCAAGTTCGATGAACTAAGACAGGGAAGCGGCTGTGGCTCAATCAGTAGGGCTCCCGTTTACCATATGGGAGGCCCCAGGTTCGGTTCCTGGGGCCTCCTGGTGAGGGCAGGCCCGCCCACATGGCACGGTTGGCTGACCCAGCGAGCACAAGCAGCAAGGGGGGGATAAATGAATAAATAAATAAAATCTCGATGAACTAAGACATATTCTCAACCTTTATATCAAACACTGATAAGAGAAGATCATTAGATTTTGCATTTGTGCAGCCAGAAAATATTTTAATCTGAATAATCTACAGGACTCGCCCTAAAGTCTTGAGTTATCCATAAATGAGCCTCATACTCAGGAAACCCCTCCCAGTAAGCATTAACAGACTTGTAGAACAGATGTAGTATGAATGGTTAAAACAAGTCTTGTACAGGCCCTGTGTAGTAAGCAGTAGTGCACATCCAAACCCACCTGCCAAGGGGCGGTCAGCGTGGTCAGTTTTCTGCCTCACCCTTTGACTCTGGGCTTGGCCGTGTGACTTGCTTTGTTCAATGCTAATGATCATGATGTGAGCAGAGCCTTGAAATATACTTGAGCTGGGGCATTTGGGCTTGCTGTCTTATCTCTTCCAGTCTGATAATCTGCTGTGAAAAGAGCTTCCTCTTGGTGACTTCAGCTGGGGCCTCAGAATGAGGCAGGTAGAGCAGAGCTGACCCAGCTGACTCTCATATGCACGGGCAAGAAATAAATGCTTGTTGTATGCCATTGAGCTTCTGTAGTTGTTTGTTACACAGCATTTTAGTGTCAATATCTGACTAATACACTGAGATGGTATTTTGTTCTCTAAATAATGCCATGGGTTGGATTCTCCTGGAAGCAGATACTGAGAGAGAGTGAGTTAGGAGTACAGAGGGCTTATGGAGGGATAACACCTGTCCAGGAAAAGGGGGAGAGGATGCTGGATAGAACAGGGGGACCATCAGACCACAGTGCAGACCTGGCAAAGTCTGCCAGCCTAAGCAGGGAGTGCCAGAGCAAAGACTGCTTGTTAGGAGTGTCTCCAGTTGGGAGGGGTGGGGGAGGGGGAATGCAAGGCTCTTGTCTTGCTCAGCCATTGACTGGGAAGTGCCCAGAGAAGAGCGTGCCCTTGGCTGTCCTGCCCTGTCAGTCACTGGCTGGCAGCTGCCCCAGGAGGAGGCTTGAAAGCCGAGATGGAGTCAGAAGGAGGTCACAGCTGGAGGCACTCAGCTAACCACAGTCCTCGCAACTGGGCTGCTAGTCCTCTCTCGAAGGGGGCTCTAAGCAGCGCAGCTCCATGTCTTCCGCAGGTGGAGTTAAGATAGCAGTGGTAGTATAGACGGCGATGAGAGGCATAGCAAGCTAGCGTGCTGCTGGACACACCAGGGGTGTGCGAAGGACTTACAATTCAATAACCTCACACTATCCTGGTGTAAAACAAAACAGAACTCTTGCTTCCTACCCCTAAACTTCCTTTTTCCTCAGGCCTCTGCACACCATAAACGACAGCTTCACCATCCCTGTAACTGCTCAGGTCCAAACCTTGGAGTAAAGTGTAAAAAAAAAAAAAAAAAAAAAAGCTTTTAAATAAAGAGCTTTTGGAAATTAAAAACTATAATTGCCAAATTTAAAAATATGACTGCTCACTGTAACAGGCCATAATGCAAGATTATGGTATTTATATTTATTGAAGTCCACAAATTCATCAAAACAAAGCTGCTGCTGCTGCTGGCCTTGTGTGTTCCATTGAACATACAGACAGGGCTTTTCTTTGTGAGGACTTCCATCTTCCTTAGGCTTTTTTGTTTCTTGTCTGGGCATTTTCTGATTCTTGTTATCTTTATCTCGACTGTTGTAATTTTCATTATTTTTCTTGGTTGTTGGGTTATTTTTCCTTGCTTTTAGTTTCTTTTGCGATATCATGAAAATTATAATGTTTTGAACTTTCTGCCCATCTTTCTTTCAGTTTATACTATTTGCTTCCAGTAGTTACCTCCTTCCCATAATATTTGAATTTTGGTGTGATCAATAATTTGGGAAAAGTATACATAATTAATCTGAAACTAAGACATACAAAAGAATGAGTCAAAGGTGTTTTAAATTGCTACTCTGTTATATTGCACTACCTCTCTGTAATCATCAAATTGTTCTTCCGCTGTGTCCACAGGGCAGCAGGAGAGCCTGGAATCCATTCCTACACAGGAGGGCTAGCACAGCTTCACTCACCACACAGAGAGGCGACTGAATCCTGTCAGCCTGGCCCTAATTGTATCCATCCCAAACTAACTGTAGCCATCCAGGAGGAGGAGAAGGGTGGCGGTGGAAATGGAGTGGAAGGAGACAGTGTCTTAACCATCTGTAGGGAATGAGCTTAATTTTTCAAGTTTTACAAAAGCATGACGAGGTGAGCACATTGTTAGGAACTTCCAATGGGCCTGTACCAGTGAGGGGTCATACAGGTGGGTGTCCCTGGAGCCTAGGCCCGATTAGCTTCCTGGGAGGTCCACCTCTGCTTAATACCAGGCTCCTCCCCCGCCCCCCAACCCGCGACCCCACTCTCAGCTCCCAGCCCACAGGGACTTCTCTTTCCACTCTCCCCCCACCCCCTTTCACCTGCGTCCCCCTATTTCTCAAGTACTTCTTGGTCCTTTCCTGTGCAGACTTGGCTTCCCCAGGACTGTGCCCAGCCACTGCCCAGGGTCCCGGCTGGCACAGCAGGCCGTCACGGTGAAGCCTCTGGACACCTGTCCGTGAAGAGTTTTTTTTGTTTGTTTTTTTTTTAAAGATTTTATTTATTTATTCATTTATCCCCCCCTTGCTGCTTGTGCTCGCTGGGTCAGCTAACCACGCCGTGCGGGCGGGCTTGCCTTCACCAGGAGGCCCCGGGAACCGAACCCGGGGCCTCCCATATGGTAAACGGGAGCCCCACTGATTGAGCCACAGCCGCTTCCCCCGTGAAGAGTTTTGACACTGAGTCCCAGGCTGCCTCTCTCTAACTTGGGATCCTTGCCCTGTCCTGGTTTTAGATGAGAGTGCTTCAAGTAGCTCTTCATTCTCATTCATGTCTTGTCTGGGCTCAGCCATCCTGGCTTCTCACAGCTGCTTCTATCAGTACTGGTCCAAGAGCTGGGAGAAGACGAGATGCTTGCACCAGCCTCACCACTGTGCTGTTGAGTTCAAAGGACCTTTTCTTTATTTTTTTGTAGCTTTATCAATGACAGAAGCAGTGTGTTGACTGGATTCTGGTAGTTAGGTACTGGCCAAGTGCTTATCCTTCTGCAGAAGGTAGCGGCTCATGAATTGGCAGCCAGTCCACAGATCACACTTGGAACAGCACTGTCTTTTACGAGATAATGTGGGGTCTTAGGAGGCTTATAGTAGCCTCTTCATTGCCTGACTAACTAGTTGAGAAACAGGAGTTGGACAGGTGGAGATTCAGCTATCCAATTTACTACTGATAAGCTGATTAGGAAAGAGGGTTGTAGATCAGTGGCCAAAGGGCCATGCTTACCTTCCCTTTACGTTAGACTCACCCACCCTGTCACGAGCAGCTCAGGACCATGGCAGGCCTTTCCCGAGGGCAGAGAACAAGCCAGGGTACATGCCCTCTTCAGGGGGGCCAGTCCAGAAGAGACTGATCTGAGGGTGTTCAGTCCTCCTCCCAAATCAACCGATGAGCTCACTCCTCCATTCCCAGAGGGAAAGAAAAGCGAGCTTAGCAGGACTAGAGACGGGAAGTGTGCGGCTAGAAGTCAGGGTTCTTACCTGGAGCCCATGGCTTTAGGGCATCTGTGAAGTCCATGAAAGGGAACCGTGGCTGTGTATGTGTGTGTGTCTTTGCATCATTTTTCTAGAGAGAGTACAGTGGATGCTTTTCCTTGACCAGAGCCCTGTTACCCATCCCCCCACTGCTGTGGGTGTTTGGCTGATAACTCACAGCTGCCTCATCTTCGGTAATTTTCCTTGACTAAAGAGAGCCACCCAGCTAGAGAGGCCATGCCATCCGCCACCAGGGGAAAGGGCTGACTGGGGGTATAAGTTGTTCTCGAGGTGAGAACACCTCTATCATGTACACTCCAGGCTTCTTACAGGCTGCAGCTAGTCTGCTGAGAGCAGTCTCTGCCTCCCTCCCTCCCTCCCCTCAGAAAATCACTTCACAAGAATCCCTGTCTCAGGCTTTGCTTCCAGGAGCCTGACCTAATTCAGGGACCATTAGCTCTCATCAGATTCTGAAAATGGCTTAGGACCCTGTCGTGGGTTGAAGGTGGCCCCCCCCAAAATATGCCTGTGCCCTAATCCCTTATTTGGAGGAGGGGTCTTTGTAGATGTAATTAAGCCTCTCCTGGATTATCCAGATGGGCCCTAGATCCAGTGACAGATGTCCCTTCAAGACACACCGAGGAGAGACGCACACAAGGAGGAGGCGGGAGAGAGGAGGCAGAGGCTGGCACCACGCAGCACCAAGCCGGGGCAGCGAGAGCCCAGGAGGGGTCTCCCCCAGAAGCCCCAAAGGGAGCCAGATCCAGCTGACACCTGATGTTGGATTTCTGGTCTCCAGGGCTGAGAGAACACATTTCTGTTGTTTTCAGTCACCCCGTTTGTGGTACGGCCCCCTCATAGTTTTTGAAGTCCTTCCACATGATCGGTGTTCCTGCCCACCGTGTCCCCAGACCCTCGTAGAAGGCTGAGCATGACCTCACGGTAGATGGCAGCGGCTGTCTATGAAGGCGAGCATTTCTGCCTTCTCTCAGAATCACTCTCAGTTGTCTCCTGAGAGTGGTTCTGTCTCTTCTTTGTCCTTCCTGCTCCAATAATAACTTAAAGACCTTTTGTTTTCCTTAGAACTTCTAGCAAACCACAGCACAGTCCTCCTGCCAGAATTTTTCAGGATTGTGTCGTTTTTCAGGATCCATCTCTGATCATTTTTTCCTTCATCTATATTTTGTCCATCCTCTCAAAAAAATTAGCCCAACAAGGAGCTCGGGCTTACACACTGGTTTCCAGCACAACTTGCCTCTTCTCGCCGTCATCTTGATTGTTCTTAATTGTATAATCAGGATTTCTTTTTAAAGAAGCTCTACTTGATCTTTGCTGTCAGAAAACAAGCTCTTAAAAAAAAAAAAAAAGAAAGAAAAGAAGGCTCTTGATTCAATGGTGGCACTTTTCTGCACACTGAAAGTCAAAAGCTAATAAAATGCTTTCATCAAAATGAATTTTGAGGGGAACGGATGTGGCTCAAGCAGTTGAGCGCCTGCTTCCCACATGGGAGGTCCTGGGTTCAGTCCCTGATGCCTCCTAAAAACAAAACAAAAAACCAACAAGCAAACAAATGAAGAAACCAACTCAGGCGGGCCGAAGTGGCTCAGTGGTGGTACACCAGCTTCCCACATAAAAGGTTCAGGGTTCAAGCCCCAGCCCTGGCACCTCAAAAAAAAAAAAAAAAAAAAATGGATTTTGATATCCATTGCCATGAAAATGGCAAAAACTTCCAGGAGCAAATGAATAGTTTTGTGGGCAGGTGCTTTTGGAGGTCTGAACTGTGGAGAGCCTGTTTCTCAAGGAGAGGACCTGGAGAAGCCCAGCTCCCCGATACACAGCTGGGGCGGAACAAACCACCACCACCAGGCCTTTATGTGGATTCTTGCCTGGGCCACTGCCACAGCCTTCTGTGTCCCTGTGTCCAGGCTTGTGACCCCCAAATCCAGACTCCACCCAGCCCCCAAGACTTACCTCAAACACAAGTCGTAGGATGTCCTTCCCTGCTCACCATGACTCCTGAGCACAGAGGCCACACTCCTGACCGGCCTACCCACCCGTGGCCCTCCTCGCCCTCGGCTCTCTGCCTCCCAGGTGGTGCTCCAGCTGCACCTGCACCCACCAGCTCCTTCACACCTGTGCCTCACAGTCCCTGCACACGGCATGCTCTGCCTTTGTCCCGTCCCAGGCGCTTCCTTCAGAACCCGACTAGGTGGTATTTGCCGCCGGGAACCCTGTCCCCCCACAACACCTTGGGCCTATTTTTATCATTGCACTTAGGTCAGGGAATACAGTTACCTCTTCCTGCGTCTCTCCCCCACCAGCGAGCTCCCCAAGACCACGTCTTGTGGGTCTTTGATTCCACAGACCATAGCGGCCCTGCCCCATGTCGCTGGCCACACGCGGGGGACTGGGTCCATGTGTGCCTCCCAGAAGGAGCATCAGGCATTAGTGATGCCTGTTATCTGGTCCTCCATCCACCACATAAACTATTTTTGCAATGCCTGAAAGGCTTTCTTAAATTTATTTTTGTCCAAAAAGAAAAGAAACTAGAAATTTTTATCATTAAAAAAACACCGTTTAAATTTTTCATCATTTTTATAGCTCCACCAACTTCCAAAAATGATTTGAGGCCACTTAGAACAAAAGAAAAAATATCAAACTATTAAAGCACTGCCCCTCTACCCCCAGCCTCACCAGCTGCAGACTTCTGCTTGTGTCTTATTTTCCAGGCCTGGGTCACATGCCCCACCACCACCACCTTAGAGACTGGGAAAGCAAGTAGTGTTCAGCTTGCAGCCCTCGCCAGGAGGGATGTCAAGAGGCAAGGCTGGTGGAAAAGACTGACAGACACCAAATGGGAACAGCAGTTAACATTCGCTAATTCGGCGCCTCACTAATCCACCCGGGAGCCTGCCACACTCGCATATTTGTAAGATACTCTGAGCTCTACTTAGGAGAGGAAATTCATTCTTTTGAGGTTTCCACACCCACCCACCAGCTTCTGGGAATGCTGAAGGGTGCTTTCGTGGGAGACACTCAGAACTCCTTTGGTTGTAGATAGCAGCCTAACTCTCACTGGCCTGCATAAAAAGGATTATTGGCTCCCAGAGCCACACCTCAGGAGGCACGGGAGGAGCCTGGCTTTAGCCACTGCATCCCTGTCCATGTCTCATCTGATTCCCTGGTGGCTTCAGCAGCTCCAGGCTTACAGCCTTGTTACCTTGAATCTGAAGATCAAAGGAGGCCCTGCCCTGCCCACTATGCTTAGGAAATCCTGGGGGTGGCTCAGATCGGTCCACTGTCATCTGATGGCCTTGGCAGGGGGCTGCTGTCCTGCAACTGGCGCTGCTGGGACCGATGCCCATGTCCGCCAGGGGGACAAGGCGCTGGGACTGGAGCCAGCCAGAGCCACGAGGTTAGAGTGGGTGAGAAGCACGCCCTGAAAGAGAAAAGGGCAGGCGGAACCAGCAGCCGTCCACCAGACCGGTGGCGACCCCAACTCCAGGCTGCTGTGCCTTCATGGGCTGCCGCATCACTGCCTCTGAGACCCCAAGAGTCTGTGTGCTGCGAGCAAGGCCGTCCTCCCAGCTCTGCACTCCCAGCGATGCTCCACAGGGGCCATCTCCACCCAGGCCACGCTCAGCCTGAGCCCACTCGAGCCCCCTCGCACCCCGGCTCTTCCCCCAGGCATGACCCACTGCACTCGCTGTGCGGGAGCCAGCTCTTCCAGGCAGGAACCCCTGCCCCCGGTCCCGAGGCTGCCCCACTTCCTGCCCAGGGGGCTGGTGCTGGGTCCGGAAAGCCGCGCCCTGCTCGCACCCTGCTCCTGGATAACTTCCTTCACAACCAGCAGCAGCCCCTACCGTGTGCTGCTGCTCGGGAAGCAAGTGCAGGCAGCTCGCAGCTGGCTAGAGCAAGCGAGCCGGCCACTAGCCCTGGTGTTTGGCAGAGACTCGAGGGCAGGCGGAGGAAGGCTCTAGAGTGGAAAAGGGGAGGCTCCGGGCCAGCCCTGAGCGGAGGCTGCCGCTAGCAGCGGGCCGTCCTGGCGCGCTCTGACCGGCCCCCAGCTGGAAGCGGGGCCAACAGTCGGGGAAGCTGGCAGTTATTAAGCGCTGGCTATTTGGGGTCGATTGTCCTCAGGGCTGCGGTTTTGACTTCTGGGGCCGCCTGCTGTCAGAGCAGCCAGCTTCCTGGACCTACTGTGGCAGGAAGTGGGCCGGAGTTTCCTGGTCATTCTCCTTGTGTTCCCAGCCTCTCGAGACTAGGATGACTCGGGCAAACCGAGGCTGGTACATTAACAGCCCAAGTCCACTCCCACTTAGCATGTACTCTGCACCAGGCACACGTCCCTGTGTCCACCCAGTGTCATCCCCAAGATTACCACAGGAAGGAGACGTTAGCATTCCAGTCCCACTGGTGGGAATCACTCCCCAAAATGGGGCCTGAACTGGAACCCAGGTTTTTGGCTCCAGGGCTCTTGCGAACGGACTAGAGAAGCCCCTGTGACCACAGGGGACACGTCACTGAAGCCCCTGGCTTCCTGAGGTCCACACACAGCATTCAGTGCAGACACCGTCCATCTGCAGTGCCCATGTGCCCGGGGGTGGGGCCCGGCCATGCCCTCCTGCGATTCCAATGAGTGATGAACCATGTCTCAGGCAAACTGTCCCCTAAAATCAAGTTAACCACCCCCTGCTGCCCAGAGACCCAGCACGAGCACCAGGCTGGAGGAAAGGCTCCCTGCACCGACAGCAGCAGCCTGTCAAGCCCCAGGGAGGTGCCTGCTCTTTTAGTTTCTTTGGCTCCTCAAGCAAATACCATGCAGTGGGTCGAGTTAAACAAGGGGAATGTATTGGCTCGCAGTTTTGAGGCTAAAAGAAAGTCCAAATCAAGGCGTCATCAAGCTGATGCTTTCTTCCCGAAGACTGGTGTTCTGGGGCTGGCTGCCGGGGACCCTTGGTCCCAGCTCCTGTCAAATGGCAGTGCACGTGGCGGCCTCTCCCTTCTCTTCCAGGCTCCACTGACACTTAGCCTCTGGCTTTCTCTCTGACTGAACTTCAGTCTTTTATAAAGGATTCCAGGAGAGGCTTCAGACCCCCCCCGACCGGGCTGGGCCACGCCTCAACTGGCCTAACCTCATCAGAAGTCCTGCTTACAGTGGTTCAGCCACGAGCAGGCTGTTCTGGGGCACACAGCTCCAAGCCGCCGCACCTTCCTAAGGGTTTTCCCAGGGGAGTTTGCCGCTCCTCCGTTTCCCCTGACCCACCAACTCTGGACCCAGCAGGGCGCTGGTGCCTCCAGTGCAGCCCTCCCGCCATCAGCCGGGAAAGTAAGGGTTGCGCTCACCTTTGTGTGCCAGGTCCTCTAGCCCAGTCCAGGAGCGGCTGCCCTCAGGACCCTCGGGAGAGCAGCCCAGGACAGGGCGTGAGGCCGCAGGGCACCCCTAAAACCACCCAGCCCCCTCTGCTCAGGCCCCCCACCTTCCAGAGCTCCTTCAGCTTCCCAGCCTGCTCTCCCACCTGGAGAAGAACATGCTTGGCAAGCGGAGGGAAAGTCCTGGGCGGCCAGGTGAGCCCCCTCGGGGTACTGGTCTGTGTCTGGTGCACATGCTCCTGTCTAGTTCAGGCGTGTGCCCCTCCCTCGCAGCTCGCCCACCTCCTTCCAGCCAGCAGCGTCCTTTCTGTCGCCAGCTGGGGGCTTGGTGACTGGCTTGCCGCACTTCCAAGGCAGGCTTTCCACGGCTTCTTTCCCGGCCCAGCTGTTGTGCTGGCTTGGAATGCTTTTCTCAGGAACGCCTAGAATAATCCTGCCCCCTTCCTGGGACCTGCTCCACCTTCACTGCCGGATTATCCATGTCTCTTGTGTTTGGTGTGGAGGCCCAGACGTTTGTGTTGGTGTTCCCAGCAGGACACCTGCCCACTGGTACCGAAAAATAATGTTCCCGGGGAGGCAGGCAGACAGACGCGTGTCCAGAGCCACCGCTCCCCTCGTCTCTGGAAACAGCCCTCCCAGATCTCTGCATTCCGCCTTCCGGGTCCCTGAAATCCAGAGGGAGCTACGGGACAGGGACAGCGGCTCTCCAGCCATTTCTAAGCTTACGCTAGTGGTCTCAGCTCTAAAATGACTCCCCTAAATAGCTCTAGCTAACGTCAGCCAGCCAGGCTCGGCGAGGGTCGCAGGAGCCGGTGCAGGGACATCTCCTGAGGCGCCACTGCGACGGCAGCACTGCCCCGGAGGGCGGTCCTGGGAGGCGCCGGTGCCCCCCTGCAGGAGGGCATGTAGCACGTCATCCCAACCCGAGGCTGACACGCAGAGAGGAGGGAGAAAGGAGGAAGAGAGGACGACAATACCCCCGCCTCGAGCGACTACACATGGAAGACAAGCAGCACGGAGGGGGGAACCCCCGTGCAGGGGAGGCTGCGGGAGCCCCTGGGCCTCGGGAGGGTGTGGACAGGGAGGCAGGGCCCGGCAGGCTGTGCCGAGCAGCTGGGGCCGGAGCCCAAGGTCCAGGTGAGCCGAGCAGCGGGTGGGCAGTGGGGGGACAGTCAGGCCTGGTGTCCTGGAGATGCTCCTCTGGGCTCTGGTTGAACACGGCGGGTGGAACATGGGCATTGACCTCTACTCCTTCCAGAGCCCCCTGATGCGGCAGTCAGGCGTCTGCATGCATATATCACGTGGCCACAAGAACAGAAGAAGGGGGAGGAGAAAGCAGCGGGAGACAGGTATGAACTGACCCTGAGGTGCCCGGCAGCAGAGGGTGCGGGAGGTGCTGGCCTTGGCCCGAGGGCCTGTGCGTTCGGTGCTGTGTTGAAGGGAGAAAGTGAGGCACTCGAACACCGAGCCGAAGCTTTGGGATCTGTGGGTAAGGACCCAGCATCTCCCTGGAGGCTCCCCTGTGGCAGAGTCGAGAGGGCTTTCAAGAGGAATTTGATAGATGAGGAAACTGAGGCACACAGAGGCTAAGCAGCCTCTCAAGGCTGCTCACGTAGCCTAGGAGTAGGGCCAGTGAAGACAAGGGAAGATACTCAGCCTCCTTCCTGATCAAGGAAATGCAGATTAAAATTGGAGAGCGCATCTCACACCCACCAGACTGGCAAAAGATCCCGTAGCATGGCAGTGCCACATATCAGCAAGGATGTACAGCAACAGGAGTGTCAGACAATATCTGCTAAAATTGAAGAAGTTTCTACCCAGTGAAGCCAGGAAACACTAGAAGATGAACCACAGAGTGTTGTTTAGATTAGAAGTCTAGAAACAACACAAAGGTTTACCAACAGGAGATGGATGAACAAATTGTAGTGAGTCGTGTAGTAGAATATTATACAGCAGGGAAAAGGAGTAACTACAACTGTGCAAGTTAACTTGAATAAAGCTCACAAACATAGGGTTGAGGGAAAAAATAGTCACAGAATATACATGATGCGTTTTATTTAAATTCAAACGCATGCACTGTGCAGGGATGCGCACGTGTGAGCGCACAGGAGAACAGAGTGTATCTCAGCACTGCAGGACGCCTTAAAGTGGGCGGCCCGGCCTCGGGCACGGACTTTAGCGCCCTCTGAGCTTATACATAGGATCCATCCTTTTGTGTGCAGGGAATATTTCATATTAAAAAGTGATGCTCTTTCATAATTTTTTAAAACAATTTATTTAATTATATCATTCGTACATGAACATACATAAACTATAAGTGTTCAGTAAACAAACGTGTGTAACATCACACAGGGCTCCCACACATCACATCCCCAAAACACCATGCGTTGTTGTGAAACATTTGTTAGCAAATCATGAAAGAGCATCATCAAAGTATTACTGTTAACTACAGTCCATATCTTACTCCCCTATACTTTTTTTTAAGGATTTATTTATTTTTATCCATTTTTACAGCCCCCCCCCCCCGTTTTTGCTGTTTCTGTGTCCATTCGCTGGGCAAGTCTGTGTCCATTTCCTGCCCTCTCTTCTTACCCTTCTCCCATCTTCACTGGGATTTGACCCTTGGAACCTCCAATGTTGGAGAGAGGCGCCCTACTGCCTGCGCCACCTTAGATCCTAGTTTTCAGTGCGTCTTGTCTTGGCTCTCCCTTGTGTCACTCTCCTGTTATGTCATCATGTTGCTCTGTGGCTTACGGGGCCTGGAGGCCCACACACCTTCTATATATATCTATATAGATATAGATATAGATATAGATATAGATATAGATATAGATATAGATATATTTTTTAATTTTTACTGGGAGGTCCTGGGGATTGAACCCAGGTACCTCCACATGGGAGACAGATGCCCAACCACCCGAGTCACATCCGTCCCCCTGCTATATTTCTTAAGGTTGATCAAAGATACCCAAAGTTATAGTCTTTTTCCACACAGGATGGTCATATAATAAATCAGGCTTAGTTTATCACCAGCATTCTAAAAACCAGACCTAGGGAGAAAAACTAGGTCTGGGGACACGTGCATGGTTTCTAATATAGTGAATGTTCAACCTACCTGATTATCACAAAATCCTCTTTCATAATTTGTTAACAAATGTTTCACAGCTATGCAAAGTATTTGTGGTGGGCTGATGTATGGAAGCCCTGTATGATGTTATACACGTTTGTTTTGTAAGTTCACAATGTTTACTGAACACTTATAGTTTATGTATGTTCTTGTATGAATGATATACTTCAATAAATTGTTTTTAAAAAATTAAAATAAAAAGTGGAAATCCATCACGGAGATAATCACTTTGCACCCACCAGGATGATTTATTTAAAAATAAGTAAATAAATAACAGGTGCTGGTGAGGATGTGGAGAAATAGGAACCCTCATGCATTGCTGGTAGGAAAGTAAAATGGGGCAGCTACTGTGGGAAACAGTTTGGTGGTGCCAGAAAAAGTTAACCTTAGAATTAGCATATATACCCGGCAATCCCACTCCTAGGTATATACCCAAAAGAACTGAAAGCAGGGACTTGAACAGATTCTTCTCTGTCACTGTTCATCGTGGCGTTATTCACGATAACCAAAACCTGGAAGCAACCCAGGTGTCCATCAACCGATGAGCAGATAAACAAAATGTGGTCTGTCCATACAACGGAACACTATTCAGCCACAGGAAGGAAGGAAGTGCTGGTGTGTGCTACAACATGGGTGTACCTTGAAGACATTTTGCTAAATGCATAAGGCAGACACAGAAGGACAAATACTGTATATGAAATACCTAGAGCAAGCTTCATAGAGACAGAAAGTGAACTAGAGGCCACAAAGGCTGGGGGGAAGGGGAATGGGGAGTTATTGCTTGATGGGAATATATCACTATTGAAATGGCATCATGTGAAGCTGCCCATTCCACTGAAGTTCTGAAATCTCCCATCATGTAAATAATTTCCATGTCTCTATTTTATAATAAACTAATGGTAATACAGTGTCTCTAAAATTTAGTTTCACTGTAATAATATAAACATTTCCAAATAAAAAATATGTAAATGAAAAATAAGTTTTAGAAATGGGTGGTGATGATAGGGACAGAACATTGTAAATATAATGTAAATACCACTGAACTGTACACTTAAAATGGTTAAAATTGAAAATTTTGTGGTATAACCATGATTAAAAAATAAATTTTAAAAATTGCAGAGGCTAAAGATATTCAGCTGATAGGAACCCATCCTGAGACTTAGCTGTGACCCCAACTCAACTAATGGCTTCATGTCCTTCTTCAAAAGGTATTGGGAGAGGAGCAGATGAGGCTCAGTGGTTGAGCGTCCACTTCCCATGTAAAGTTCTGGGTTCAATCACCGGTACGTCCTAAAAAAAAAGTATCGGGTAGCTCGCCACTGGTTCCCTTTTAAAGGGAAATTTTAAATAGTCGGGGTATTTTATTGATTTTTTTTAAATCAGAAATTAGATGAGATGCCATCAATGACATGAACTCCCAAGCCCCTGTGGAAACTGAGGGGGTCTGGGAACCCCAAGCTGGGAAAAGGGGCACAGGGAGACAAGCAGATGTGATGCGTGCCACTTTTCATCCTGGGGGAGTCATAACCACCGGGTTTTGTGGAACATGTTTTTCCCTCACCAGCCCTTTCATGAACTTGTCACATCGAATTAGCCATTTGTTTTATTGTTCATTTTTGTTTTGTTGTTTGTTTGTTTTAGGAGGTACCAGGGATTGAACCCAGGACTTTGTACATGGGAAGCAGGAGCTCAACCCCCGAGCTACATCTGCTCCCCTTAGCCATTTGTTTTATTTTTTGTTTGTTTGTTTGTTGTTTGTTTTTACCGGGAGGTCCCGGGGATCAAACCCGGGTCCCTCCATATGGGAGACGGATGCCCAACCAGTTGAGCCACATCCGACCCCTAGCCATTTGTTTTAATTTGGACACCACCACTGAACGTCAGCTAAAATGTGTGTTGGGGGCACGGACGTGGCTCAAATGGTTGGGCGTCCGTCTCCCATATGGAGGGACCAGGGTTCGATCCCCGGGACCTCCCAGTAAAAATAAATAAATAAAAAATAAAATAAAATGTGTGTTGGTGTCCTATCCTGTATTTTTAAACGAAATACAAAGTTGTCGAAAGGATTTTGAGCATATAGGCAGCATATTGTCTGATGCTGCTCAGAACGCGATGTTCTGAATTAGCTTAGAAATTAAAATTTGTTCTTATAAATCCATTTGCAACTTGGACTATGAACTTAGCTTTATGTATGGCCACATCGTATTAACTGGGATACAGTGAGTTGAGTAAAGCATGTATAATGCTTGTCTGCTCTGACTTTGGAGAAGACGGGGTGGGTGCAATGCATGGAAGTTTCCAGCAGCCCACTCGTTGCTTAGTACTGTTTAATGGTGCACGTCTACCCTTGTTGATCAGTTCTGGAGGGAAAGAATTTAGACCCACATTATGACAGTGCTGGAAGGAGCCTGGTCTCACTGCCCGCTCCCTGTCCCCATTTTACAGACGAGGAAACTGAGGCTGAGAGAGCAGCCACTAGCTCCAACATCACACCACCAGTCATCCCCAGGGGCGGGTCATCCCCAGGGGCAGGTCAGGGTCACAGGAGGAACAACGGACAGCTGCGGTGTCCAGCCCTGGGAATAGCAGGGAAGGGGGGGGTCCAGCAAGACTGGAGGGAGAGGCGGGAGAGCAGGCTGTGCAGAGGTCTGAGTATCAGGGTGCTGGGGGGAGCCCGGCATGAGGTCCAGAGTCTATAAAGGAGTCGGTGCTGAAATGACAGCCCCTCCCATGACAGGGCGGCCAGGCCAGGTGCCCCCACCACGAGGGCAGCCGCCCGGCTCAGGGCAGGAAGAAAGGAGCGGTCAGCTCCTAGGCCAGCTCCTAGTCCTCTGGGAGGACAGCCCCCCTCTGACTGACCCTCGAGGGCTATGAGGATAAACAGCCCCTCTGGGCGCCTGGGGGGCCAGCTGGGGGGGCAGAGGCGGCTGGCTCCTGCCCCCCAGCTTTATCACTACCACCCTGAGATCCCAAGAGTGATCTTGGAGGTTGAGAGGGGCAGGGAGGGATGGACACACCCTGAAACTCTCGAGCCTCAGCCTCAGCACGATTTGACCTTTGCATTTGTGTGTGTGTGTGGGGGGTTAATAGGGAAATACATAGACATGATTTTTAGCTGCCTCTTTCGGTTCTGTTACTCTCTTTTACACACCCCTCCATCCCTACCCCGTGAAAGGCTGGAAGAAGGTTTGTCGCAGACATCTCAGGGTGATGTGCCCATGTTGGTGACCAGGACGGAGCTCGCCAGAGGCGGCGGCCCTGGAGCCCAGCTCTGACGACAGGCGCTGGCCGCAAAGGGAAGGGCATTCCAAGGAGACAGGCTGCTTCCAGGAAGGCTCAGAGGTGCCAGGCGTGTTCGGGGGAACAATCCAGAATGGAAAGAGAAGAAGTTGGGAGAGCTCAGGGCCAGAGGGCCAAGGCCTGGAGCTGCTCATTCAAGGGATGAACGAAGAGCTATCAGAGACGTTGAGGACGGTGAGGGGCCCCGACAGGCGCTGAGGGTCCCCCAGCCGCCTGGGAGGCCGCCCGGGCGTCTTGGTGCAGCCCCTCCCCGCTCCTGTACTTCCTCTCTGTGCCTCGGCCTCTGCTTGTCTTCAGTGGTCGCCTGGCCAGGACTGGCAGCGGTGCCACTAGGGCCTCTTCAGAACCATTCTCCAGGGGCGTCGGCTCGGCGCGGGGGGGCCTGGGTGGCAGGTATGGCTGCAGCATCCCAGGTGTGAATTCTCAGGGTTCCCCGGGCAGGGAGGGAGTGGGCCAGCTCCAGCACAGAGCGGGTCCAGGAGCAGCAGGCCGGGGGTGGGAGGGGCCGGGCAGCGGCCCCCGCGTGGGGTTGGGGTGCCCAAGGAGGGACTGCGGCCAGTGGCCCTGGGGGCCCTGGGGCACGTCTGCACTGGGAGGGGGCAGATGGAGCCATGGGTGGGGAGCAGGGAAGGGAGCTGGGGGCCTGCAGGTGGGCTCAGGCTGGGACCTTCTGAAGGGAGACCCCACAGGCTTGGCAGCGGCCACACGTGGGGCTGCCAGTGAGCGATGGCTCGAAGGTGACATCAAAGGACAAGGACAGTGCCTCTGGGGGGGACGGTAAGTCCCCCAACTCAGCAGGTGGCAGGGGCAGCAGGAGGGAGAAAGGAGGGAGGCCTGGTCACCTGGCCATGGTCACCTGGCCCCCTGGCAGGCGCAGCCTCCTGCCCCTCCGGGTAGCTCACGCACTCCCTCCTGCTCCCCAGGCTCTCGGGCTCTACGCAGACTGCTGTCCGTAGGACTGTCCTCTCATGTCTGTCCAATCTTCCTTCCTGTGCTGTTTGAGTCTTTCGTAGACTCCAGAAAATTATGTTCTTGGGCTGGTCCATTCCTGTGTGTAAAACCCATTGCAGATGGGACCTTCCTTTCGACTAGGTCGCTTCAGTAGGGCATGGCCCAGGGTGGGTCTTAATCCTCTCACTGGACTCCTTTATAAACAGAGGACCAAGAACCACAGACATGGGGAAAAGCTGCAGAGACAGAGAGAAGCCTCCAGAAGCTGAACTCAACAAACCCAGGAGAGAGGAAAGCCGCAGACAGAGCAGCCAGAGACGTGTCCCCCGAGGCCCGGGAGAGAGGGGTCACCGCGCCGTCACCGCCATGTGCCTGAAGACCCACAGCTGCAGCTCGGTGAGAAACCATCTGACACGCCTTAATTAGGACATTTCCTGGCCTCAGAACTGAAAACTTTTTTTTTTTTTTTTTTTTTTTTTTTTTACCGGGAGGTCCCGGGGATCAAACCCGGGTCCCTCCATATGGGAGACGGACGCCTAACCATTTGAGCCACATCCGTCCCCCAGAGCTGAAAACTTTTAACCTAATAAACTCCCATTGTGAAACCCACCCACCCATTTCTGGTGTATTGCTTCCAACAGCTTTTAGCAAACTAAAGCACCTCCCCATCTATTCTTTTCACCCCATTCTTGCCCACACCCCCATCCTGTCCTCTGGACACCCATCCACTTGGGTGCCCCACACAGGTGACCGTGAACTTATTCTGCTGATCCTAGCACTCAGGCCCACCCTCCACCGCAGTGTCCCCGCCCCGACCGGCCCCACCCCAGCCGCTCATGCACTCTCGCCGTCACCGCACTGGCCCCTTCTCCACCACCCAGCTCTGGGTGCAGGCCCCCCTCAGGTCTACTGGCCCATCCTTCACCCACACCTGTCAGGCCGCAGGTCTGACGTGCTCCTGGGCAGCTCCTCCAAGCCCCGTGTACTCCCCGGGCCAGCGCACTGCACCCCCCACCCCCTTGCGTCAGCTGGCTCCCCATACCCACTCCGTACTGGGCCCTGGTCCTCGACACGCTGAAGGGATTTTCCAGCCCCCCTTTTCTTTTCCGCCTCTGACCTTCTCACTCTTTCTAGCAAACTCCTAGGTTTCCTTCTAGATTTAGCCACAAACCTCTGGGCTTTGCAAACACCGTGCCCGCCCCTGGACAGCGGCCCCCTACCCTTCCTTCAGCTCTCTGGCCAGTACTGGGACACCCAACCCAGGTGTCGTCCCTCACGCTCTCCAGCACTCATCAGAGCTTCTAGGTCCACGGGTCACGCCTGCCTCCACCATAAGGGCCAGGACCGAATTTGCTCCCGCCCAGTCCCCAGGGCCTGGGCAGTGGTTCTCAGTAAATAGGATTAAATGCGATTAAATTCTTACCCATCTCAATGACCAAAAAAAAATCAGTGCTAACAGTGGAAGAGAAGGACAAAGGAGTATTCTCTGCACTCCTGGTGACAGCGAGAGAGCAAGCTGGTGACCAAGGGACCAGCCCCAACCGGCTTCCAGGAGTGGCCGCCCAAGCGGGCCTCTGAAGGATGGGTTAAAACTTGCCAGGCAAAGAAGAGTTTGGGTACCGAGGCATCCCCAGCTGTAGACTTGATCAGTGGAAACTGGTTTGCTCTGTGCAAATCCACTTTGGGCCAAGTCTACAGAATGACAACTCCCCTGTGGCCACAAACTGAGAGCTGCCCTCATCACCTCCTCGGGCCTCCTCTGAGCCCACCCCTGCCCTCTCCAGCTGAGACCCCCAGGTGGACATGAGTTCAGGACCAGGGTAGACTCTCTTTGGCCAGCAGAGGTCACCTTGTCCCCACTCTCCATCAGCAGAACCGCAGAGCGTCCTGCCTCTGAGCACGCCCTGCGGGCTGCCACCTCGCCACAGCCTGCCCACATCCTTTCCTTACCAGCCTTGATTCAGAAATAAGTTCCAAGCACAGAGAGGTTGAGCAGCTTGCTCAGAGCCACACAGCTAGTGGGTGGCAGGGCCAGGACTCGCCCAGGGGCCCCAGACCCATGCTTTAACTGACACCCCACTTCTCCAAGTCAACGGTGCCTCTTTATTATTTCTTTGAAACAACTGACTTTTTTCCCAAAGCATAAATCACTGAATTTTCCTATGTAATTATAACTTGATTCTAAACATTTCTCCAACTTTCTCCAAGGTTTTTGCTACAGACCATGAATTTTTTCCCCTTTTTTTAGGACGTACTGGGGACTGGAACCTCATACATGCAAAGCATGTGTTCAAGCACTGAGCCACATCTGCTCCACAACAACATCCACTTTTCAAAAACAGTTCTGTGGGGTATAACTGGCGTGCAGTAAACTGCCCATGTCTAAAGTTCAGGTGGATGCTTTGACATTTGACATCCACGATGCCGCCACCACCGAGGTCGTGAACCTATTCATCGTCCCCAAAAGTTTCCTCTTCCCCGTTGTCCCTCCCTTCTGCCCCTAGCCCCACCCCACCCCCTTTCTGTCACCATAGGTTAGAATGCATTTCCTGGAGGTCTGTATGAATGACTGGTAGCTTTCCTTCTGCATAATTATTTTGCATACAGAATATTAACAAAGACCATATTCTTGGTCACAGTAAATTTAAAAAGATTCACATCATACAAAGCATGTTCATGGAATTAAAAATTAAAAATCAGGAACAAAAAAAAGATAGCTGGAAAGCCCTCAAAATCTTTCTAAGCTTAATCATGTATTTCTAAATAACGCATAGGTCAAAGAGGAAATCAAAAGGGAAATTAGAAAGCCTTTCGGACTAAGTGGAAATTAAGACACGATATGCTAAACCGTGCGAGCCAGTCCTGGGCCCGCCCACTCTGTGCAACCATCTACTTCCTAGAGAAACTGCAAAGTACCTGGCCAGGGCCTGGTCCTACCTAGTGGGCAGGTAAGGGGGGCATAAATTGCTGCCAGCGCTGGAAGGACAGGTCCCAGCAGGGCTTATTCACTTTAACAAACAGCAGGGACTGTCCTGGGCCAATTCCAAAACGAGCATAGACTCCTGTAGCCTCATAACACCCTATGAGGAAGCTGCTGCCCCCGAGGCCCAGAGAGGGTGAGTGACCTGCCCCAGGGCACACAGGGCGGCCAGCGCTGAGTGAGGTTCTGAATCCAGGCTGTGTGGACCCAGCTTAATGGAGGGACACGGCAAGGTTTCCAGGGCAGATCCTGTCTCAGCAAGGTTACTTTGGGGCGAGTTCAACAAACACGTAGGAAGGTGACTCTGCAGGAGGTGGTGATCTAGAAATGGAGTGGAGGAAGCAGGAGGAGGCTGGGTGAAGAAGTCAGCCGGAAGGTGCTGATCTGGGAGCACTGGAAGAACCCAGGTGTAGGGGCACGAGAATCGCACGGGGGGGGGGGCGCTGTGGGTTCCACAGACAAGTGTGGAATGTTCTGAGAACCTGATTACAACGGGGTAGGAAGGGCCCTAAGGAGCCTGAGAGCTGAGGCCCCGGGGACAGTGGCCAGAAGAAAGGTGGGTGGGATGGTGTTCCAGGCCCTGGGGAGGGGCCACAGAGGGAGGAAGGAGCACGGTGGCCCCCAAACCGGTGGAACCGGGGATCACAGGTAGGCAGGGCCCCCGGGCAGGCACGGAGCAGGACTGCCCCTTCTGGGCGGGGGGGGGTGTGGGCAGGAGGGGATGGGAGCATCAGGGCTGCATCCTTGAAGCTGATCCTGGCTGCAGACGAGATGCAGAGAGCAGTCAGGTGGCCTTGGAAGTGTCCAGGTGGGGCTGATGGTTGCGTGGGCCGGGCAGGGGCTCAGGATGAAGGTGGAGAGCAGAGTCTGGGTCCAGGCAGAAACGGCAGGACTGGGTGTGGGCTCTAGCCCCCTGACCAGCGAGCCCAGGTGGGGGCCAGGCCAGGCGGGGGAAGCACAGGAGCTGAGCAGGCAGGTCAGCAGCTCTTCCGTGCGACACCTGCACATGGGTAGGCGCTGCTAGCAAGTGAGGACTGAGGACCCAGCCCTAGGAGCTCCACGGAAAGGCCAGGCAGGTGGAGAAGTTGGGAAGGAGCCGGTGTGTGTGTGTGTAGACCCCCGGAGGCCTCGGGGCAAGTTCACTGGAGGGAAGGCTGGCGCAGGCCAGGAGACCCTGGCGTCGCTTTCAGGTCTGGGCGCCAAATGGCTCATCCACCAGAGCCCTGAAACCTCCTGGCCACAGCAGAAGGTGGGGTGAGGACGACGACACCGGCCAGGGGTCCAAGTCATGGCTGGTGGCCCACGGGCAGGGAGGGTGGAGACCACCTGCCCATTCCGCCCCTCGAGGCCTCCCCAGCCCAGCCCCGGCCGCAGGGAAAACCTGGGCCTAGACGCACACAGGTATAGAGCCAGCACTCCCGAAAGGTGCCTGGTGTCTCCATCCTAATTTCCCTTTTTCAAATGCTACTGGAGGTGCACTTCATTAATTTCATAAACTTACAATAGGTCCCAAGCTCCAGAAGGAAAACCCCGCTCTCCTAGAGACAAGGAAGTAGAGTGTGCTCCATGAAGTTTGTTTACGTCCTAAGGGGCTTCCAGAAAGTTCCCCAGGGCCCATGAACCTCAGGGAAAGGGGGAGGGCCAACAGTGGCATGAGCTGGGGGCCAAGCAGCAAAGGAAGCGGGGAGCAGATGGGTGGGGCAAGGGGCTGCCCACACCCAGCCTCAGTTTCCTGAACTGTAAACCCAGGGCATGGACTCTTACAACCCTAAGCTGGTGCTCAGAACGCACTCCCGGCACCCCCCGAGCTTCCAGGTCCACGCATCTGGCTAGAATTCCCACCTAGAAACCGGCCTTTCGGGCAAGCTAATCACCCATGCAATAAATTAAATACTTCATAACGACACCTCAAGTTAAGTAAAGGAGCACATAAAAAGATGCATTTCGCAAAATCAAGATAAGTGTAGCTGCTGAGCACGAATCTTCACCAAATCCCAGAATTCCATACCCAGGGACACTGGAAACGTGAAGGGTCGGGTTTTAGAGCAAACCAGAAGACAAGGCTTCCTCCACAAGTAGTCGAAAACCCCGAGGGACTGCAAACGGATTTGCAGAATTCACAACTGACGCCACAGGAGCCTTCAGCGCTGGCCCAGGGGCCACCCTTCCTACGTGGGGAGGGGAGCCCCGAAATCCGAGCAGCCGCCTGTGTTTTGCAAATTCCCTTGGTAAGAGGGGCAGCAAATGCCTGCTCCAACCTCCTCCCTCCTCGGCCTCAAAACCAGGGCCCTGGGGGTGCCCCCTGTCCAAAGGTAACCCCCTCCTCCCACACTCCTTAACAAAGACAGAAGCTGAGAGCCGGCCTTGCCGCCCTTCCACTGTCCACCTGCCCTGGTCACCCCTAGTTTGCACCTTGTCACCGGCCTGCCTCGCGGCCCCCACCCCCACCCCACACGACCCAGCTCTGGAAAAGGACCTGAATAAGCCAGGCAGGTGGTGGGCACCGTCCCAGGCCCCTCAACTCCGCACTGAACTCTAAACCATATCCTGTACCCCTGAAGGGGACCCCAAACTCCTAGTCACTGCCCTGGGTGCCTAAACGCCAGCCAGGACTTCTAAATCTGCACACTGGGCCCCTAAAGCTTGAGCCCGCGGCGCCAGGGGTTGAGGCACTGAAGCTTACACCCTTGAGCCAGGACGCACTGCTGAAGAATTAAAAGAATAACTGAGGCACGGCGTGGTCAGCTGACCCAGCGAGCACAAGCAGCAAGGGGGGGTAAATGAATAAATAAATAAAATCTTTAAAAAAAAAAAAACAGAATAACTGAGGGGGAAGCGGCTGTGGCTGAAGCAGTTGAGCTCCCGCCTGCGGTTCGGGTCCTGGTGCCTCCTAAAGAGGGCAGGGAGCTGGCCTGGCGGGCAGGCACCGCAAGTGGACACAACTAGAGGACGCAACAAGAGACACAAGAAGAAAAACATCACGAGAGACTCAACAAAGCAGGGACTGGTGGGGGCTCAGGTGACTAGGCGCCTCCCTCCCACATGGGGGGGGTCCCAGAATCGGCTCCCCGCGCCTCCTAAAGAGACAAGGAAGACGCACAGACACTGCAAGAGCAAACAACGAGGGGCTGGGGAGAAATAAAGTAAATCTGTAAAAAGTAATCATAACTGCGACCCTCGCAGCCGCTCTGGCCGAGCGCTCGTCTCTCCCCCCCCCCCCCGGGGCGCCGCCGCCGGGCCCCGGGGGGCACGGGCGGCCGCCCGGCGGGTCTGCGCCTGCGCGCCGGCGCGAGGCAGGGGTGGGCGCCGGGGAAGCGCGGGGACCTTCCCGAGCATTCCGGGCCGCGCAGGCGCACTGAGGCGGGCCGGGGGCGCGCGGCGGGGCGGGCGCGGCACCTCGGCGGTTCCCGGCTCAGCCCGCGCGCGCCCGGCGGAGGGGCGGGCCGTGCCCAGGGCGCAGGCGCAGGCGCGCGGCCGCGGCGGCAGTTGGGGAGGGAGCTTCAGGAAGGTTCGGGAGGCTTCTGGAAAAGGCGCCGCGCGCCGGGCGGGCCCGCCGCTATATAAGGGCGGCGCGGGGGCGGCGCGCCAGTTGCTCCGGCGTCCCTGGGTTGCTGTTGCTGCTGCGCGCGGAGCCTGCTCGCTTCTTGGCCAAGGTGCGGGGCGGTGCGGGGCGGTGGGCGGCCGCGGGCGGGGCCGGGCTCAGCCCCCGACCCCCTTCCGCGGCCCGGGTGTGGGGCGGCCGCGTCTCCCTGCCGGAGGCCTCGGGCCTGCTGCGGCCGCCCCAGAGGCGGCCCTGGGCGCCCCCGAAGGTTCTGGAGGGCGGGGGGAGGGGCGGCCTTCGTGGGCCCCGAGGCCCGCCGGGCGCCTCCACGGGCGCCTCCACGGGCGCCTCCACGGGCGCCTCCACGGGCGCGGCGTGTTCTCTGCAGATGCCGGAGGAGACCCAGACCCAGGAGCAGCCCATGGAGGAGGAGGAGGTGGAGACGTTCGCCTTCCAGGCGGAGATCGCGCAGCTCATGTCCCTGATCATCAACACCTTCTACTCGAACAAAGAGATCTTCCTGCGGGAGCTCATCTCCAACTCGTCCGACGTGAGTGCGGGGCGGGCCGCGGCCGGGGTGCCCCGCACGCCGGCGCGGGCCTGACGCGCGCGTCCCCCCCCAGGCGCTGGACAAGATCCGGTACGAGAGCCTGACGGACCCCAGCAAGCTGGACTCCGGGAAGGAGCTGCACATCAAGCTCCTCCCCAACAAGCAGGAGCGCACCCTCACCGTCGTGGACACGGGCATCGGCATGACCAAGGCCGACCTCATCAACAACCTGGGCACCATCGCCAAGTCGGGCACCAAGGCGTTCATGGAGGCGCTGCAGGCCGGGGCCGACATCTCCATGATCGGCCAGTTCGGGGTCGGCTTCTATTCTGCGTACTTGGTGGCCGAGAAGGTGACCGTGATCACCAAACACAACGACGACGAGCAGTACGCCTGGGAGTCCTCGGCGGGAGGCTCCTTCACGGTCAGGACCGACGCGGGTGAGCCCCTGGGCCCGGCGGGTGGGAGCACGTGCAGGGCAAACCCGGGGTGGCGTCCTGGAGTCCACCCACTGCTTCCTAGGTGACAGAGAGTTGGCCTTGAGAGCCAAAGTGGTCTCTGTCTGACCTTGACTTAACTCTGCAGGTTAACGTACTCGTTTACTTCTCTTGAAGGGGAACCCGTGGGTCGTGGAACAAAGGTAATTCTGCATCTGAAAGAAGACCAAACTGAGTACCTGGAGGAAAGAAGAATAAAAGAGATCGTGAAGAAGCACTCTCAGTTCATTGGCTATCCCATCACCCTCTTCGTGAGTTGGGATGTGGCTGTGTGTGACTGGAGTGGGCAGCCTGGGTCTAGGCTTCCTCCTGGTAAGGAGGCTCCAGGCGCGTGGGGTTCCCTGGGCCTGAGCATCTGTGCTCCTGTGGCCTAATTCTGTAATGTAAGAGATGATTAAGTGTCGGTGGCGGAAAGTTAATTAACTACTTAATGTTTCTCTGTGTAGCTGGCTGATAAGGGCTCGGGTGTAAAAAAAAAATCCTTATTTTTAGCTTGTTTATTCTAGAATGCAGAAGTGATGTGAATTAGTGTTTTTAAAAAACAGGTGGAGAAAGAGCGTGACAAAGAAGTGAGTGATGATGAAGCTGAAGAAAAGGAAGAGAAAGAAGAGGAGAAAGAAGAAAAGGAGTCTGATGACAAGCCAGAAATAGAAGATGTGGGTTCTGATGAGGAAGAAGAAGAGAAGAAGGATGGTGACAAAAAAAAGAAAAAGAAGATCAAGGAAAAGTACATTGACCAAGAAGAGCTCAACAAAACTAAGCCGATCTGGACGAGGAACCCTGACGACATCACTAATGAAGAGTACGGGGAGTTCTACAAGAGCTTGACCAACGACTGGGAAGACCACCTGGCCGTGAAGGTGAGGGCGGTGCTCAGTGCTGCCAGGGCAGGTAGCACAGGACACACAGTCTGCCGTTAAGTGGGAGGAGGGAGGGTCGGTGCTGACAGCTCCCCCCCCCCAAAGTGCTTCAAGTTGTGTAACTGGGTGCTTACCCGTCAGGCAGTTTTTAGTGGAAGTTGATTGCACTGTCTGCTAGCACTTACTGTTGTGTTGTGTTTTTTAAATCTAGCATTTTTCAGTTGAAGGACAGCTGGAGTTCAGAGCTCTTCTCTTTGTCCCAAGACGTGCTCCTTTTGACTTGTTTGAAAACAGAAAGAAAAAGAACAACATTAAGTTGTATGTACGCAGGGTTTTCATCATGGATAATTGTGAGGAGCTGATCCCTGAATATCTGAGTAAGTTTACTTGGGTTCATCCATCTGTTTGCTTTTTTAGGTTTTCATTCTTGCCATTTTTGTCTTTAAGGTGGTTTTGAATGCATCTGGTCTATATTTTCCCAGATTTCATTAGGGGCGTGGTGGACTCTGAGGATCTGCCTCTGAACATTTCCCGTGAAATGTTGCAACAAAGCAAAATTTTGAAAGTTATCAGGAAGAATTTGGTCAAAAAGTGCTTAGAGCTCTTCACTGAACTGGCAGAAGATAAAGAGAACTACAAAAAGTTTTATGAGCAGTTCTCTAAAAACATAAAGGTAAGTGTAAACATGTTTGACCACCCCACTTAGTTTTTTTATTTTTAAGAAAGTCATCTTAAAGCTAACGCGATCTTTCAGCTTGGAATACACGAAGATTCTCAAAATCGGAAGAAGCTTTCAGAGCTGCTAAGATACTACACGTCTGCTTCTGGAGATGAGATGGTTTCTCTCAAGGACTACTGCACCAGAATGAAGGAGAACCAGAAGCATATCTACTACATCACTGGTAATGGCCACTTGGTCTGGAGCCCCAAAGGGGGGTGGGGGGGGGCTGTAAGTTAGCATTGGTGATCCACATAAGAGGCTCAGTTAAAAGCCTCCGTCCTGTGTAGTTAGACCAGGCAGCTGTTTTTTTTTAAAGATTTTATTTATTTATTCATTCATCCCCCCCCCTTGCTCCTTGTGCTCGCTGGGTCAGCTAACCACGCCGTACGGGCGGGCCTCCCATATGGTAAACGGGAGCCACCATATGGTGGCTGATTGAGCCACAGCCGCTTCCCACAGGCAGCTGTTTTTGACTAGCAGACAGGAAGAATCAGGAGTTGAACTCAAATTGAAGGTCTAAATGTAACTATACTGAGCACATTGCAGGTGAAACCAAGGACCAGGTTGCAAACTCTGCCTTCGTGGAACGTCTCCGGAAGCATGGCTTAGAAGTGATCTATATGATCGAGCCCATCGATGAGTACTGTGTCCAACAGCTGAAGGAGTTTGAGGGGAAGACTTTAGTGTCTGTCACCAAAGAAGGCTTGGAACTTCCAGAAGATGAAGAGGAGAAGAAGAAACAGGAAGAGAAAAAAACAAAGTTTGAAAATCTCTGCAAAATCATGAAAGACATCTTGGAGAAAAAAGTTGAAAAGGTGTGGGTTAAATGTTTTCTTAACACTTTCTCTAACTTAAGTCGTATACACAGCTTCTCTCCTTGTAGGTTCTGTTAATTTGGCGCACACCTTGAGCCTTTGCGCTCAGTGGTTAATACTGTTTTTTAAAGACTTGAAAAGAACAGGAGGATGTCCTGAAAGCTTTGGAATATGTGTGTTCGTATAGTAATTGTGGAAAGTGAAAAGTTAATGTAGTTTTAAGCTCAGTCCTCACTCCGATGCTTTGGGTTGCAGGTGGTAGTGTCAAACCGATTGGTCACGTCCCCGTGCTGCATCGTCACGAGCACATACGGCTGGACAGCAAACATGGAGAGAATCATGAAGGCGCAAGCCCTCAGAGACAACTCAACAATGGGCTACATGGCCGCAAAGAAGCACCTGGAGATCAACCCTGACCATTCCATCATTGAGACCTTGAGGCAGAAGGCCGAGGCTGACAAGAATGACAAGTCTGTGAAGGATCTGGTCATCTTACTCTACGAAACCGCGCTCCTGTCGTCTGGCTTCAGTCTGGAAGACCCGCAGACGCACGCCAACAGGATCTACAGGATGATCAAGCTCGGCCTGGGTAAGCCTCGGCTAGGTCAGGCTTCTAAGTAAGAGAAGCTGCAGCGCTCGCTGCCTCTTGGGAGGCAGGGAACTGTCTCAGCTACGGGGAGGAAAACTGGATGGTCACGCACAGCTTGGGAAATGTTCATTTTTGTCACGTGGTTTACAGCACACTTGAACCTCCTGGTTGAAAGGGCTGACATGAATTTGAGATTCATATTGGGCTAATAAATCTAACTTGAGGCTTTTATTTCCCAAAAAGGTATTGATGAAGATGACCCTACTGCCGACGACAGCAGTGCCGCTGTAACGGAAGAAATGCCACCTCTTGAGGGAGATGACGACACCTCGCGCATGGAGGAAGTGGACTGAGCTCTGCCTGCATGACACTCGACATGTGTCCAGTAGTCTCTTCATTCCCACCGATAATATATTTTCACAGATTTTTTTGTTTTGTTTCTGTTAACATTTTAAAAATCTGTATGGCATGACATCTACTTAAGGGGAAGATAAGGTTTCTTTCTACTTTGAAGTGTGATACTGTGATACTTTAGGCACTAAGGCAGAGCTAGTTCTTTCCTTGTTTCATGTTGGCTTATTTTTACTGATTGAAGTAACATTTGTTGTAAGATGTATGTAACCTAATGTTAACTTTGTGGTCACAAGTGTTTAGCAAGCTGATTGCTTAGTAGACAGAATCTTCTGTCATCGAAGTGTGTGTTCTGAGGCATATACTTCAGTGTTCAAAAGAGAAATCTTTCCAGACTTATTTCATCTTAGAGGATGTCCTTTTTAAACCTTCCATTCCCTGTAGTTAACAACTTTGCATGTCCTAGGCTACTAGAAATTAGTATGTTAAACAACCAATTCAGTGGAAGCAAATATCCATAGGGCTGGTTTCCAAAGAAAAGTCTGTAGAGTAGCCCGATTACCAGCCCCTAAGTGGTGGTAAGGCAGTGCCCAGATCCTGCTCTGCTTTAAAAGGTTGGTAACATACTGGGGAATAAAATGAAAAGTTGTATGAAAGTGTGTGTTTTTTTCAAGGCTGTAGATGGCAGGGTGGGCCCAGGAGGTAAACCATGAGGTGCACATTCGCCTTGTCTGTGGGGAGGCTGAAGGGTGGTACTGAAAGAGGGAGTCTGGCTGCTCTGGCTCCAGGTATAGGTGGGTGACCCAGCAACCCAGGAGGCAAGAAGGCCTGGCCCGTGTCCACTGACAGATTCTAACAAGGTTCTCTGCCCTCAGGATGTTCATGTCCAGACTGCTTTTTGTGATGGCATCTGTAGGCAAGGTCAGGCTCTAATACACCAGCTCTGGACTGTATTGGCCTTAACTTTGATTTGGCAGATTTACTTCAAGCCCTCCCACATGAGAGGGGCTTGCCTTACTCTTGCTGGCTCTTCATTGAGCGTCAGGGGCCTAGATGTACAGAAAGGTGACTTGACTAGGGTTAACAGGTTAGCATTAGTGAGGAAACCGGTATAAGCTACATCAGGTCCCTTCTGGGGCATGGGGGTGGGTGTGGGAAGGACAAAGTCTTCCCCGTGCCTAAAGCTCAGTGGGTCTTCGAAGAACGGTTAATCGTAGGCAGCGTCTAGGATTTGGAAGGCTCCTGAGCGTGAGACCACATAAACTGGGGAAATGGAGTCTAAACTGCGTGTCAATGGCGGGTAAGAACTAGAGTCCTCTACTGTGGAAGCTATTGGTTCTGCAGCGCTCAGTAGGGGCTAAGTGCCAGGGGTATCACGTTTAATCCTTAAAATCCATTGAGACATTTTCTTAACTTTACACTGTAATCTAGTTAGATCCAACATTACCTCTGAAGCTCATTCTCTCTCTGCTGCAACTTGACCATATAGAAGCAAGTTTGAGGTTCACAAGGTAGACCCGGGGAATGAATGGCAAGTTACTGAAGAAAAAGTGGAAAGATTCTGTTGCATTCCCCCATCCTTGTTTTTAAAAGCACAAATCCCAAGCCTTGTATTAAAGGCCTGTATTAAGCTTTTACACTTGAATTAAAGATATTAAACATGGGGAAAAATAGAATTGGGAAATGAATGGCAAAAAAGATCACATCTTGTTTCTCCCATGTCTAGAAAAAGAATATTAAAGATTGTTTACAAATCAGAAGTAACAGGCCTGAGGCAATCAACAAATTGAGGATCATCTGTAAACAAAAGGAACCTTTCCTGTCTGAGTTAATGGGAAAGCTTTTATGGCAAATAGATGGGTGCTAACTGGACATGGCCTTCGGTACTCCCTGTGCTAGAGACTGGGGCCACCAAGAAGATGGGCTCCCAGCCCAGTGGGTGAGAGGTCGAGCCGCCGGCTCGGGCATGGTCAGGCAGCCCTTATCTCTATATGCCTCAAAAGTGTAATTTTGGTTCTAGGCCTTGCTTTACCTAGTCCTCTCCTGCCAAAGAGTAAAGAACAATAGGAAGCAAACAGGGAAGCAGATGTGGCTCTGGCAGTTGAGCTCCTGCCTACCAGATGAGAGGTCCCTGGTTCGGTTCCTGGTGCCTCCTAAAGAAGTGAGCTGGCTCAACAAGAGACATTGACAGAAAAACATGAGAGAGAAGAAAAACGGGGAGCAGGAGTGGCTCAGGCTATTGGGTGCCTCCCTCCCATGTTTGGGGGTCTGGGGTTCAGTTCCTGGTGCCTCCTAAAGAAACAAGGAAGATGAACATACAGCAAGTGCAAACAGCGAAGGGGTGGGGAGAAGTCTTTGAAAAAAAAAAAAAGCAAACATTGTAAAAGATAAAGTAAGCTTGCCTTTATTCACAAATGATGTGATAATAGAAAACCAATAAGGAATGTACAAAAATGGTAGTAGAATTAAATGAATTTAGGAAGGTCAGAGGATATGAGATCAATATAGAAAAGTTTATTAAATATATATTAGAAAACAATCAATTTTTTAAAAAGCACAGTGAGTTATTTTTTAAAAATTGTTCACAATAGCATATGATACAGGAGTAAATTTTGCAAAAGGTTCCAATGCACGATATCACAGCGATGCTTGGCGAAATCAAAGACCTAAATAAATGGGAGAGACCAAGTTCAATGTTGGAACACCCAAGATGTCGATTCTCCCCAAATTGATCTGTAGTTTCAATGTCCTCTGAAAGGGCCAGCCAACTTCTTTTATATTGTGGAAACACACATGTATACCATAAAATTGGTCACTTAAACCATTTTGAGCCAACTTGTAGGTATTGAAAATCTGATTCTAAAATGTGTGGAAATGTAAAGAACTTAGATTTTTAAAAATAAAGCTGAGGATTTGACAATACCTGATTTCAAGACTGCTGTGCCCTGCAGTACTGAAAGTGTAGAGTAAGGAGAGACAGATGAACGGAGCAAAACTGAGTAGGAGAACCACACTGAGCAGCTGATTTTTGGATGAAGGTGTCACATTAATTGGGAGAAAGAATGTCTTTTCATCAAATAGCTCTGGACTAACTGGGTATCTATTTTTAAAACTTTCATCAAAAGACTAGGTAAGAGACCAGCTGGAAGCTGGGAAGGGCTTCCCTGCTTTTGCTAATGCACATTCCTGGGCCAGGAGGGAGTCACATCCCAACCTTGGGGAAAGGACACGGGCCCTTTATATTTGAGACCCTCCCAGACACTGCTCTATGCAGCTCTTTTTTCCTCCCTATTTTTATCGTTTTTGATAAGTAAAAAGACAAGGTAGGATACATTTTTCCAGATAATATATAAAAATAACCAATTAACACATGAAAAGATGCCTAACATCATTAATCATTAGAAAAAATACAAACTACAAGATACCCCTTCACACCTATTGGGATGGCTATTATTTAAAAAAGCAAATACAAAGCAAGTGTTGGCAAGGATGTGGAGAAATAGGAACTCTTCTACATTGCTGATGGGAATGTAAAATGATGCAGCCAGTGTGGAAAACAGTTTAGCAATTCCTCAAAAAGCTAAACAATTACCATGTGACCCAGGAATTCTGCTTCTAGGTATCTACCCAAAAGAATTGCAGGCTGGGGCCCAAACGGATGGATGTACACCAGTGTTCATAGCTGAATTAGTCACAATAGCAAAAAGGTGGAAGTAAGCCAAGTGTCCACCGAGGATTGCGTGTGGTGTGTTCGTACAATGAAATCCCCAGCCATAAAGTGAAATGACATTCTGATACATGCAACACATGAACTTTGAAAACATGCCTAGTGAAATAAACCTAACTCAAGAGGATAAGTACTGGTATGATTCCATTTATAGGAAATATCCAGAATAGGCAACTCCATAGACAGCAGATGAGGGGGTTGGGGGACGAGGGAACAGGTAGTCATTGCTTATTGGATACAGAGTTTGTTTGTGGGGGGGTGAGGAAATTTTGGTGTAGGACAGTGATGGTGGCAGCAAAACTTTGTGAATGTAAGTAATACTGAATTGTGCTTCTAAAAATGGTTAAAATGGGAAATTTTATGTACTGTTAGCACAATAAAAATTAAAAGGTAAGAAAATAAAAAAGCAAGCTTAGCCTGGGGGAAAATATTTGTAAACTGATAAACATTTGAACAGGCCCTTCACAAAAGATTCTTGGCATCATGAGTCATTAGGGAAATGCAAATTAAAACCACAGGAGATGCCACTTCGCAACCACTAGAAGAGCTAAAATAAAAGTTGATAATGCCAAGTGCTGATGTGAATGTGGAGAAACTGGAATGCTCATTGCAGATGAGAATGTGAACAGGTAACCCCCACTTTAAAAAACAGCTTGACAGTTTCTTTAAAAGTTCAACATGCACTTACATATGACTCAGCAATTCCACTCCGAAGTAACTACCCAAGCAAATAAAAACATGTCTGCACAAAGACTTGGACGTGACTGTTCATAGCAGCATCATTCATAATATCCCCAAATTGTAAACAACCCGCATGTCCATCAACTAGTGGAACGGATAAACCAAATGTGATGCAGTGCTGCTCGGTAATAAACAAACTGATACAAACAGCAAAATGGATGAATCCTCAAAATAGTATGCACACACAGGTCACATACCATTTCATGAAATTTCTAGAAAAGGCAGAACTATAATGACAAAGCAATAAAGTACACTGTACCCAGCCAAAAAACAAAAAGGGACCTTGAGGAGATGCTGGACCTCTGTGCCTCATTACCTCACCTGTAAATTACAGATAATAGTATTTATGTTCAAGGGCTATTCCGGCATTTTCTAGGTGGTGCGCTTAGCATGGTGCCTGGTTTTTAACAAGTGTCCTAACCGGCAGCTTTAACTTCCAAGGCCTCTTTCCTCCACTTGGGGCAAGCCCTCCAGCCTGCCCTTTGAGCTGACCTTACCCAGGTGCCCTTCTACCACACACCTTGGGCAAGCTCCGGCCCACGCCTCACCTCCTCCAGGAAGTTTGCCCAGACTGCTTCTGCTCTCACCACCTCTCCGTCCTCTGAAGCTGTAGTAATCCCCTACCAGGCATGGAGTCATCAAGTTTTTATTGAAGACCTACCAAGAACCAGCCCAATCAGTTCAGGGGCCACACAGACTCAAAGGGCATCTGTGGGGAAGGGCGCAGAGCAAAAGGAAGTTGGGGCGACTCCAGCCGAACCTGTAAAGGCCCCGGCTGGGGTGTCAACACGGGGTGAGGGGGGACTCCCTCTGCTGCGGCCGGGTTTGGGGAGGCTCCAGAAGGAGGTGCCATGCTCTGTGAAGCTGGCCGGATTTCAGCGGAGCAGCAAGGGCAGGCGGCTCTCCCAGGCCCAGGACGATGGCGCTCCAGGCTGCATGTGAGCTGTACGGCCTCGGAAGGAGACAGTTGGGTGCAAGGGCAGCACTGGGTGCGCGGGGGCCGCAGGAGGTAAGGCTGGGGTTAGGAGCCTTCGCTGACTGCGTGTGCCTTGACCCCAGCCCTCGCCGTGGGTCTGCTCGGGAACCGACCCCGGGGGCAGCCGGGAGCCCGTGGTCGGCCTTGGGGGGTCTCCCCACCACCAGTGGGGCCCGTACCCACCCCTTTGAAAACCGCATCACAGCAGTGACACTGAGGCCATTTGGTAAGTCAGTGCCATCACCTCACTCCATAAAACGGCCTCATTTTCAAACCAGGTGGCCTCTGATTTCGTCCTAGCCTACCCATCTCATCTCAGATGAGAGAAAGTGCTGGAAGCCTAAGTGCACGCAGCTGTCAGGGCTCAGGGAGGCCAAGGACCAGGGTAAGAGTGTGCAAATGTCACTGCAGCCCCCTCCCCACTGCACTTCACGGCCCCCAAGAATCCAAGTGCCAGATGGTCCGGGCTGGGGTCCCACACCCGGGGGGCACCCTGGGCTTGGCTCTGCCTCCAGAGGAAAGGGTTTAGGAGGAACCAATAAGAGGGGTCCTGAGTCTTGGAAGAAGGAATTTTTGTTCACTCATGTATCCCGAAAACTTATAAAAGTGCCTGGCACACGGCGGGCATTCAAATACTTGAACAAATAACAATTTAAATTTAGCCTACTTCACAGTTTACAGTTTCACTTGCACTTTCTAATATTTTCTTTTTAGCTATTTTTTAAATTTTTATCATGCTCACATATATGTAAACTTTGCCATTTCAACCATTTTTAAATGCAAACTTCAACGGCATCAATTACACCCACGTTGTACCACTCTTGGGCATTGACTTGTGATCCCCATAAAAGGTAGGCTCAGGTGCCAACCCTTGGTCCCGTGGGCATGGACCCCCTGTAAATAGGGTCTCTTGAAGATGCGACTTCCCTTAGGGTGTGGCCCAACTAAATCAGGGTGGGCTTGAATCCGGGTTCCCAGAGTCCTTTAAAAGCAGAAGGAGGGGGTGATGTGGCTCAAATGGTTGGGCCTCTGTTCCCCACATGGAGGGACCTGGGTTCGATCCCTGTGACCTCCTGATAAAAAAAAAAAAAAAAAAAAAAGGCAGAAGGAAATTCAGACAGAGAGAAAGAGAAGCCACAGGGAGAAACCAGAAGGCGGAAGCAAGGAAACGAAGAGAAAGAGATGTCGCCAGTTGTTCTGCCAAGGATCTCCAAAGATTGCTGGTCAGCCAGCAGATATGAATCCTGGGAGGAAGCCAGCCTTCCAGTCTCTGAACCCACGAGCCAAAAAATCCCTATTGTTAAGCCAATCCCTTGTTTTAGCAGGTGGGAAACTAAAACAGCCACAAGCACCATCCATCTCCAAAGCTTTTTCATCGCCCTGGACAGAGGCTCTGTGCCCTTCAGCAATGACTTTCCACTCCTCCTCCTCCACCCCACCCCCAGCCCTTGGTAACTTCTAATTTACTTTCTGCCTCTATGAATTTGCCTGTGTTAGACATTCTGTATAAATGGAATCATGCAGTATTTGTCCTTTTATGACTGCTTCTTTCACTTAGCATAATGTCTTCAAGGTTTGTCCATGTTGTAGCGTGTATCAGGACTTCATTCCTTTTTATGGCTGAGTAATACTCCATTATATGGATAGACCACATTTGTTTATTCATTCATCCTATTGATGGACACTGGGTTATTTCCAGCTTTTGGTTATTGTGAATAACCAAGGCATCAGCTTGGTCTACAAGGATCTGTTTGAGTCCCTGTTTTCAATTCCTGGGGGGTGTACACCTAGGAATGAAATGGCTGGGACATATGATAATGCTATGTTTAACTTTTTGAGGAAACGCCAAACTATTTTTAGCTTTCTATTTTCAGGTTTTCCAAAACATAAACAAAAGTAGAGAGTGTTGACGAGGGCATGGAGAAACCGGAGCCCCCAGACACTGCTGGTGGGAATGTGTGGAGTAGCCACTTTGGAAAAGAGATCAGCAGTTCCTCAAATACCATATGATCCAGCAATTCCACTCTTAGGTATATGCCTAAGAGAGAGGAAAATATATGTTCACACACAAAACCTTGTACACAAATGTTCATAGCAGCATTATTCATAATAATGGATAACAACCCAAATGTCCATCATCTGATAATAGAGCTACAAAATGTGGCACATCCATGTAATGGGCTACTATTCAGGAATGAAAAGAATGATGTACTGACACATGCTACAGT
>JAKSZT010054523.1:8044068-8069812 GCA_026826555.1 Tolypeutes matacus | reverse complement strand
TGGAGAAATGTCTATTCAAGTCTTTGGCCCATTTATTAATTGGGTCCTTTGTCTTTTTATTGTTGAGTTGTAACATCTCTTTATATATCCTGGATATTAAACCCTTATCAGATATGTGATTTCCAAATATTTTTTCCTATTGACTTGGCTGCCTTTTCACCCTTCTGACAAAGTGGGGAGGGCAATTTGTTTAAAACCTTTGTGTCATTTAGAAAGCTTCTGCTACCTCTTCAAAGCCTTCAAGGTCAGCTCAAACCTTTGTAAGTAGGAACGCAGATTCTTCTTCTATAGGAAGGAACGCGCTCCGCCTTCCAGGGAAGACATTCCAGGAAGCAGCGCTTTTAGTGAGTCATGGGGTATTAATAGCACGGAAGATCTGAACAAAGATTTGATTATATTACTGCAGAGCCAACGAGCTGAGCGCACCATCTGCCAAGTGTATCTGTCTGCTCGGCGCACACGGCATCTTCTCAGGAGAGCACTTCCAGGCCCCAACACTTGACCAGAAGAAAGTTCTAGAGCTTGAAATGCGACCCCCAAGGAACCGTTGTTTTTTAAATTCCACATTAAAAAAAAAGACAAAAAAACACTGACAAAGCCCTATGAAAAGAAAGAAAAGAATAAGCCAACTACCTACTTTTTAAAGTAGGATGACACCTATAAGACGTTAACCATTTGAATGCCATGCATTGTGGATGTGGAAAAATTATGCCATTTTGCACCTCCTCATTTAATCACACCCGTTCATACCATCTCTAAGCAGTCCCCAAATCTATGCATTCTGTTGGCTCAATCTCCTTCCTTAGCCTAAAGGTCAAGAGACATATGAGAAGATGTCTCCCCTTACTGGTGATTACAGAAGGGAAATGGGCACAAAGGGATATATTTTACACCTATTTGAATGGTGGAAAATTAGAAGTCTGACAACACCAAATGTTGGCTACAGTATGGAAGATGGGAACTCTCCTGCTACCCCTGGTGGGAGTGTGAATTGATGTTGTTACTTTGGAGAGCAAGTTGGCACATCTTAAGAAAGACCAGGGGGGCGGATGTGGCTAAAGCAGTTGGGCGCTTGCCTACCACATGGGAGGTCCCAGGTTCAGTTCCCGGTGCCTCCTAAAGAAGATGAGCAAGACAGAAAACTGATGCGACAGGCTGGTGTGGTGAGCTGATGCAACAAGATGATGCAACAAAATGATGTGATGAGATGATGCAACAAAGAGACACAATGAGCAAACATAATGAGACACAACAAGCAGGGAGTGGAGGTGGCTCAAATGATTGGGCACCTCCCTCCCGCATGGGAGGTCTTGGGTTCAGTTCCTGGTGGCTCCTAAAAAGAAAAAGAATATGAACAGAGTGGACAGTGAGGAAATAAATATAATAAACCTAAAAAAAGAAAGACCTCCCCCTGAAGTTCCACTTCCTGGCATGCACTAGAAGTCTTGCCTCCTTGCACAAGGAAAAAAATGTGCAAGCATGTTCTTTACAATATCATAGTGTATTAGCCAAAGGGGTGCAGATGCAAAATACCAGAAATTGGTTGGTCTTTTTTTTTTTTTTTTTTTTAAAGATTTTATTTATTTATTCATTTCTCCCCCCCTTGCTGCTTGTGCTCACTGGGTCAGCTAACCACGCCGTGCGGGCGGGCCTGCCTTCACCAGGAGGCCCCGGGAACCGAACCCAGGGCCTCCCATATGGTAAACGGGAGCCCCACTGATTGAGCCACAGCCGCTTCCCTTGGTTGGTCTTTATACAGGGTATTTATTTGGGGTAGAAGCCCACAGTTACTAGGCCATAAAGTGTAAGTTTCTTCCCTCACCACAGTCCATTGCCATGTGTTGGAGCAAGACAGCTGTCGACGTCTGCCAGGGTTCAGGCTTCCTGGGTTCCTCTTCCCGGGGCTGCGTTTTACTCCAGGCTCAGCTCCTGTTTCCTCCACAAGGTCAGCTGGAGCCCACGAGGCTCTCTAGGCTTTGCTTCTCTCCACAAGGCCAGCTGTGAACTGTCAGGAGAACGGCTCGTCTCTATCTCGGGGCCTTCTCTCCTTCCTCACCAGAACTCCAGCATCAAAACTGCTTCAACTTGGGGGCGGAGGTGGCTCAAATGGCTGGGCGTCCGTCTGCCACATGGAGGGACCTGGGTTCGATCCCGGGACCTCCCGGTAAAATAAAAAATAAATATATAGAAGGCGCATGGGCTGCCAGGCTCTGTGTGCCGCTGAGCCGCCAGGCCCCGAGAGCCATGCAGCAGGATGATGGCGTAACAGGGGGGATGCTCCGAAGGTTCCGAGGGCCAGGAGCCCAGGTGGCACAGGTGGCAAGACGCCTCCCTCCTGCATCGGAGGTCTCTGGGCTCGAGTCCTGGTGAGGACTGGAGGGGAGGGGTGAGAGGAGATGGCAGGAAACAGACACAAAGAATTGCCCAGCGAATGGACACGAGAGCAGCAAATGGGGAAGGGGGTGGTTTGGGGTGGATGGAGTAAATAAATAAATCTTAAAAAAAAAAAAACAGGGAAGCGGCTGTGGCTCAATCAGTGGGGCTCCCGTTTACCATATGGGAGGCCCCAGGTTCGGTTCCCGGGGCCTCCTGGTGAAGGCAGGCCCGCCCGCATGGCGTGGTTGGCTGACCCAGCGAGCACAAGCAGCAAGGGGGGGATAAATGAATAAATAAATAAAAATCTTTTTAAAAATAAATAAATAAAACAACAACAACTGCTTCAACTCCGTTCTTTGCCTTGCCTTTTATATTTGATTCCCCACCCACCAAGGGGTGGGGCTCAATGCCCTAATCATAAATCATGCCCAGATTGGCAGACCAGTTTACAAGCATAATCCAATATTTTTGCATTTCATAATTATATCAAACTGCCAAACTGCTACACACAGTATGGAAAACTTGAAAACAGCCTAAATATCCCAAAACAGGAGACTACATAACACATCCTGGTAATTCCATTTAACAGGAAATACAGCAGGGGATAGAGGAATTAGCTAAATCAATCCCACTATGAGGAAGCAGCCAGAGAAATCTGGAAGATTCTGCAGGATATTTGGTTGGTCTCTTCCACAAATCAGTGTCATCGACACACACGCAGAGCGGCTCTAGGGGCACAGCAGCCCGTCGTAGCCCCAGGCCCGCTGGGGAAGCTGTGCTGCCACCTGTTTCCAGGTCTCACGGGGAAGCAGCGCCAGCTCCAGCTCCTCGTGGGCTCCCACCCCCGCCTCAGCATTTACTTTTTTTCCTTAGCTCTTTTGTTTGCTTCTACTTATTTATTTTTTCCACTTTTCATTTTGGTGAATTTCAAAGGTACACAAAAAATAGACTAGGACGTGAGTCTCGCACCCCTCACTGCGCAACAAGCAGCGACTGGCCGGGGCGAAGGCCGCAGCGGTACTCGGCAGCAGGTCCAGATGCCACCTGCGGCGTGTCAGCTTTGCCTCAACACATCTCTGCAGCGCAAACCTGCTCCAGGCACGTGGCACAGCAACCGAATGCTTGAAAACCAGGCCTGACCAGGAGGCCGCGCTCGGAGCGTCTAGCAGGGCAGTTAGGCAAGAGACAGAAACAGGCGCCATTCCGGCTGGAAAGGAAGATGTCAAACTGAATTTGCGGATGACATGACCTTGTCTCCGGAAAATCCTAAGGAACCCACTAAAAAAGTGTTAGAACTAGTTAGAACCCTAGCAATGTACGAGACTCTGCTGTATTCCGGTACAGTAACTGGGCATCTGAAGAGGAAATCCAGAAACAATTTCAGGTGCAATAGCACCAAAAAGTACACATGCTTTGGAATAAACTGAACAAAAGTGCGAGACTTGCACACTGAAGATGGCAAAACAGTGTAAGAACATAAAGAAGCCCTGACCCACGCAAGGGCCCCCCAAGTTCATGGATCAGAATCCTTAATAGTTAGGGTGGCCCTGAATTGTATTCTCGAAGGTGGTTAAAATGGCCAATGTTCCCTTGTGTATGTGTTGCCATAATAAAAATTTAAAAAACACGTGAAGATGGCAATAGTCCTCAAAGCAATCTACAGATTCTACAAAATCCCAGCTGGCTTGTTTTGCAGAAATTGACAAGCTGGTCCTAAAATTCCTGTGGAAATGCAAAGGACCCAGAGAGTCAAAGGCATCTTGAAAAAGAACAAAGTTGGAGGACTCTGGGGTTTCTGAAATTCCTGAAAAAGTGACCAACTAACGTGATTCATCTCTAAGCATCAGATTCAACTTGCCAATTCCTCTCATCATTCGTTCAAAAGGTACTTTGGAGGGGAGTGGGTGTAGCTCAGTGGCTGAGTGCCTGCTTCCCACGTAGGAGGCCGGGCTTAGATTCCCGGTACCTCCTAAAAAAAAGGCTTTTTTGAGCAGCCACTGTGCTGGGAGCTTAGGATTCCGAGTCTCCCTCTCAGAGCAGGGCAGGAGTCCACAGGCAGCTTCTACTCCGGGTGTGTGGGGGGGATCTGGCCTGCGGTGGGGGCCCTGAGGAGCCGCGTCTTCGCCAAGACTTGGGAGGTCCAGGAGGGCTTCCTGGAGGAAGCGTCGGACTGCGCCCCAGAGGTTAGGGGCGCGCTAGGGTGGGGGTGGGGAGCAGCTCCAGCAGGAAGCAGCGCTGTCATCGGCTGGGAGCGGGCTGGAGGCGGCCTGGGTCGTGGGCACGCTCAGGTGAGCAAGATAAAGGGGGCTGCGGGAGCGAGGGGCCCGCGCGTTAAGGGGTGGGCGTCACCCCAAGCTCCCTGGCCTTAAAAAGGGCTCTCGGGCTGCCAAGAGCCTCGCGGGAGCAACAGGGGCCGTGGGGTGGGGGGCTCGGAGAGGCCGGGGGGGGGCGGTGAAGGGGGGATGGGGTGGGGGGAGGGCGAGGCCCGGCCTGGAGCCTGGCGTGCGCCCCCGCGCCCCCAGCCCCGCCCGGTTGCCGTGGCGACGCCTATGCCGTCACCCGGGCTGGAGCAGGGCCCCCGCCTTGCCTCTTGGCCGGATGATGCTCACTCTGGGAGCAAAATGGCCATCCCCGCCAGCAGGTAAGCCTGGAGGGACAGCCCCCCTGCGCCCCCGGAGGCTTCAAGGTGGACGTCGGCGGTTTTGAATAAGGGCGACTTCGGGGGCCCCAACTTCAGTAACCACGCGCCCCCCAGAAGGCGATTCCTGGGGTGCACCCCGGCTGAACCGGGGGCTCTTTTCTCTGCTCCCGGGTTCCCGCCCCGGATAGGGCGGTGCGGAAGCCTGAGGCGCAGGTGTGCCTGGCCAGGTGTGCGCAGGTGTGCCTGGCCAGGTGCGCCCGCCGGCGGGAGGGGCCTCCACCTGCGCGCCTTGGCCCTTCCGCTGCTGCCCCGCAAGGCGCTGGTTACCCGCGTGGGCCGCAGGGGGCCGCGGGGCAGCGGGGAGGCCCCGGTGCGCCAGGAGGGGCTGAGGTCCACCTGCCCAGGTACAGCCGTGGGGAGTCTGTCCCGCGGAGTGAGGGCGCCTCCCCGCGGAGAGTGGGGCCCCTGCCTCTGACGCTCCTTTTTTCTTTCCCTCATAGGGGTGACCCCAGGCATGAAGAGTGAGTGGGTGGCCCCAGAGGGCTTCCGGCTGGGATGGGGGACGTGGGGAGGGGGCGTCCTCTAACAGTGAGGACTCTTTCCGTCATCCCCCTTCCCTTCTAACCCACCTGGCGCGTTCTATGGCGCCGGCTCTTTACCTGGGCTTGCTCTCAGCTGCATGCAAAGCTATAGCGTTTTTCAAAAATACTCTTAAGCTGAAGTGGTTCCCTCTAGAACAAATGGATTTAAATAAGAAATAAAATCCCCCGTGGCCTTTGGGCCCTTGGAGGCCACCCTGGCATCTTGTGACCTGACGGATTTTGGAGAGGTCAGTTCAGAAGCAAAGAGGCTCTCAGTGGCCACTTGTTTTTGTCCCTTTAAAGCTTGGTCAGCATTGTCTTGGACCTGAGTTTGACCTTTATTCAGGTAACATAAAGGACAGGAAATTGCAAAATGGGGAGGAGGAAGGTCCACTGTCATCTCCTTTTAATTTATTATATCCCAGGATGATTGTCTAAAGGATGGTCTGGTCAAAACAATACAGCACGAATGCGAATATTCTCGCTGTCCTGATTTTGTGATAATCAGGGTAGGCTAAACATTCGCTATATTAGAAACCATGCATGTGTCCCCAGATCTAGTTTTTCTCCCTAGGTCTGGTTTTTGGAATGCTGGTGATAAACTAAGCCTGATTTATTATCTGACCATCCTGTATGGGAAAAGACTAACTCTGGGTATCTTTGGTCAACCTTAAGAGATGTAGCAGGGGGACGGACGTGGCTCAGGTGGCTGGGCGTCCGTCTCCCATATGGAGGGTCCTGGGTTCGATCCCCGGGACCTCCCGGTAAAAAGAAAAAAAAAGAAAAAGATAGAAGGTGCGTGGGCCACCAGGCCCCGCCGAGCCACGCAGCAAAATGATGATGTAACAAGAGAGTGACACAAGGGAGAGCCAAGATGAAATGCGCCAAAAAAACCAGAACTAAGGTGGCGCAGGCGGTAGGACGCCTCTTTCCCAAATTGGAGTTTCTGAGGATTGAATCCCGGCGAAGACAGGAGGAGAAGGATGAGAGGAGAGGGCAGGAAACAGACACACCGAGAATTGCCCAGCAAATGGACACAAAAAAAGCAAAACCAGGGCGGGAGGGGGATGTTAAAATGGATAAAAGTAAATAAATAAATTATATAAAAAACAAAACAACAATACAGCACGGAGTGACCGTATCAGTCCTCACAATTAACCATGTTGTAAAAAAAAAAAGAAAAAAGGCAAAAAAGTCCACACCTGTGATTTGTGCACACACACCTACGTCGGCGCTGACGGACGTCACCACATAGGGGGTAGCACATACGTCTTTGAAGCAATCCGTTCTTTTTTAAATTTTCTCTTCAATTGTGAAATTCACGTAACACAAAACTCACCACTTCATCCACGTTAAGTGTCCAATTCAGTGGTATTTGGTGCATTCACAGCACCGTGCATCCGTCACCACTGTCCAGTTCAGACACTTGCGTCACCCCAAAGGAAACGGGGCCTCTAAGCAGCCGCTGTCCGTGTCCCTAACGCCGTGACCACCTGGCCGCCTCACGGCCACGCAGTCTGAGTCGCCGTGGCCGTGTGTGTCTGCCCCCTGTCGCTCCCGCCTTCTCAGGGCTGAGGGGCATCCACTGCCTGCACGGGCCGCGTCTTGCTGACCCTCTGGCCTGTCGCTGGGCCCTCGGGTCTTCCCGCCGTTTGGCCATGGTGCAGAGCGGGGGCCGCCGTTCTGGGTCCATCTGTGCCTTTAGGAAAGGGGGGGCTTCCCTTAGATGCCTGTCCCCATTGCCTTTGATAGGTTTCCCGAGCCCTGGCCTGCCCCGGGCAAGTCTGTCCCAAAGGTGTGCACGACCGGTGCCGTTTCTTGCCGTGTCGTGTGTCCAGGAACATTGGGGGCCGGGGGGGGCGGATTCCTGCTCAGCCGGGTGCCTGTTCCCAGGAAGGTGTCCAGATACTTAAAGCCGGAGCCAGGTCGCAGTTCTGAGTGGGCGGGAACCAAGAGGTGCTGCGTCCTTGTCCTCGTTTTTTCAGTCCCTCCTGGGGGACTGACCCCCAAGCCTCCGTCTGTCTCTGCCCCTTCAAAACCACTCTTGGGAAAAGGAGTTCGGGAAATCTTTCAGGACAATTTTGTTGTAAGAAGTGCATGTCTCAGGGGCACGGATGTGGCTCGGGTGGTTGGGCGTCCGTCTCCCATATGGAGGGACCCGGGTTCGATCCCCGGGACCTCCCGGTAAAAAAAAAAAAAAAAAAAAAGCAGTGCGCGTCTCCTCCTGAACTAGAACTGGTGATAAATTGAATATTAAGTGCTAACTGAAAAATTTTTTTTTCCTTTAGAGCAAAAATGCAGTATCAAGCCAAGCACTGACTCTGAGCCCAGGGCCGATGTAGAGGTCAACCTAGAGGCCTCTGGTTCTGCATGAGCCCCGTCTCTTCCTGGGTGGGGTGGCGGTTGCTGGAGGATTTTCCTTTTCCCCTCTGATTCTTTGATTGAATGGCAGATGGCAGCAAGGTGGCTCCAGATGCTATTCTTCTTTTGCCCGGGTCTCGAGGGGTAGGTCTCAGCCCCCTTGTTTGCAGGACGCGTCACACCTGTCCCCTTTCCTCTTTGACCTAAGCAGCACCCCCCACCCAAGCCTGCCCCCTGCCCTGTGCCTCAGCCTCCTAGTTCAGCCCCTGCCCCTTGGATGCTCCAGCTCCAGGTAGGAGGTGCACAGGTCTGCTCTGGGTACAAACCGAGAGGGACTCAAGTGACGGGGCGGCCTCCAGAGAGGACAAGCGGGGAGGTCAGCAGAGTCTCAGGGCAGAGCTCCCCCCAGCGCCCACCTCAGTCCCTGGGGCTTGAGCCTGAGGGACCTCCTGCCCTTTTCCTTCCTTGTGGGCAGGCATTTAACCCCCCATGAGCCAGTGTCTTACTGATACATTGAAACATTCTATTTTCAAGGTAAATTTTTAAGTTTCCTTAGGAAAATTTGAAAGTGTTCAACTTGTAACAAACGTCAAAGCTGATGACAAATGCGCCCTCGTGCCTTTAGTTCTGTCTTCCTGCTGGCCCAGAGCTGAGTGCGGCTGGGAGCCGGGAGGGCCGAGGCGCAGGCTGGGGCTGGCTGGACATGGGTGGCATCTGCTGCTCCCTAACGTTTCCAGTTTGAAAACCTCAGGTATAGGTTGCGATTTCTTTTTTTTTTTTTTTATCGGGAGGTACCGGGGATCGAACCCCGGTCTCTCCATATGGTAGACGGACGCCGAACCTCTTGAGCCACATCCGTTTCCCATAGGTTGCGATTTCTTAACACCTGACTGGCGAGTCCCGTCTGTGAAAATGGCTTTTTCTTTCTTGGGGGGCCCTGGGATCGATTTCCTCTCCACCCCTGCTTTCTTTAAGAAGGCACCGGGGATTGAACCTGGGACCTCATACATGGGAAGCAGGTACTCAACCACTGAGCTATACCCGCTTCCCCTTTTTTCCCTTTTTTTTTTTTTTTTTAATTTTCATTTTGAAATACTTTCAAATTTACAGGGAAGTTACAAAATAAGGCGAACCCCATACAGAGAATTCCACATACACCTACCCCCCACCCCCAGACCCACTGAGTTTAACCTTTTGCCCCATTCCCCATATCGTTCTGTCTGTCCATCTGCCAGTGTGTCAGTGTGTCAGTGTGTCAATCCATTTCCTGAACACTTGTGTGTAGGTTGAACACAGCCTGCTCCTTGAACACTTAACTCTGCCGTGTACGTTCCCTGAGAACAAGGATATTCACTAATGGAACCACCTTCGATGCAGTCACCGAGTTCAGGGAACTTAACGTTGCTGCTTACAGTCTATCGTGCGGTTTTCCCCGCCCCTCAGCAATGTCCCTTTGAGTCTTCTCTCCTTCCTTGCTAGACCCTGTCCAGGACGATGCGTTACATTTAACTGTCATTGTCTCTCTGGTTGCTCTTTTTTCTTCTTTTAATTGTGGAAACGTATATATGCAACGTAAACTGTCCGTCTCGAACCCTCCCAAGCAGAGCATTCAGTAGGATTAATCATGCTCGTGATGTGGGAAACTCACCACCTCCCAATTCTAGAACTTTCCCATCTCCCCAAACAAACTCCACATCCTTAGTGTAGATTTTTTTTTTTTTAAAGATTTTATTATTTATTTATTTATTTATTTATTTATTTATTTATTTATTAAAGATTTTATTTATTTATTCATTTCTCCCCCCCTTGCTGCTTGTGCTCGCTGGGTCAGCCAACCACGCCGTGCGGGTGGGCTTGCCTTCACCAGGAGGCCCCAGGAACCGAACCCGGGGCCTCCCATATGGTAAACGGGAGCCCCACTGATTGAGCCACAGCCGCCTCCCCTTAGTGTAGATTTTTTTAAAGATTTATTTTTTCCTCACCCACCCCCCCTCGTTGTTAGCGCTCGCTGTGCACTCTGTGTCTGCTCGTCTCCTTTTTAGGAGGCACCGGGAACCGAACCCGGGGCCTCCCTTGTGGGAGGGAGGCACCCAATGGCTTGAGCCACCTCCGCTCCCTGTTTGTTGTCTCTCATTGTGTTTCCTTGCTGTCTCTTGGTTGTGTCATCTCACGGCGTCATCTTGTCGTGTCAGCTCACTGTCTTGCTCGTCGTTTTTAGGAGGCACTGGGAAATGAACCTGGGACCTCCCAGGTGGTAGGCAGGTGCCCAATTGCTTGAGCCACACCTGCTTCCCTCTCATTACATTCTTTTTTTTGTTTGTTTGTTTGTTTGTTTGTTTGTTTTTTACCGGGAGGTCCCAGGGATCGAACCCGGGTCCCTCCATATGGGAGACGGACGCCCAACCAGTTGAGCCACATCCAACCCCCTCTCATTACATTCTATGCATTTGCCTTTTAGATCCTGTAGGAAGTAAAAAATGGAGTTACAAACTGAAATGCAATGGTTCTGGCATTTATGTTTATCCGTGTCTTCATGTGGATTTGGTCCGTTGTCTGCTGTCCTTTCCTTTCAGCCTTTAACATCTCTTGTAGGGCTGGTCTGGTGCTGGTGAGCTCCCTCAGCTTTTGTTTCTCTGGGAATGTCTTAACCCCCCCCCCTTTTTAGGAAGTACCACCGGGGATCGAACCCAGGACCTTGTACATGGGAAGCAGGCACTCAACCACGCAGCTACATCCGTCCCCATCCCCTCCTTCCATTTTAAAAGCTAGTTTTGCCAGATAGAGCCCCATTTTACAGACGAGGACAAGGCCCGGTGCCCGGCGCGCGGACACGCGGATGGCGGAGGACACCTCGCAGGCCTGGACCCGTCACCCGGCTCCCTCCAGCCATGTCGTCTCAGGAGCAGGCGCCGCACACCCCAGCATCGCGGAGGAGGCGGAAGGGGGAGCCTCAGACTGGGACCGTCCCAGGGGCTCCACGGCTCGCGCCCTTCCCCGTCTCGGTGGGCGACCCTTGGGGTGGAGTGTCCTCTCTGGGTTCCGCTGACCTCATCCTTACGTCCTTTGATCAGGTGATCAGACGGTCTTGTGCGTCCCTCCTCCCCCGGGCCTGTAGACTGTTTAGATGAAGGTGGTCCAGGCAGTGGTTAGAAAGCGACTAAATGGTGCGTGATGAACGTCACGAGGCCCCGCGTGCGGTGCCGCTGCACGCAGGCCGTAGCCGCTCAGCCACAGGCATGCTGCAGGGGGCAGACAGCTGCTGTGCGCGGCTTGTCTGTGCCCAGGAAGGGGGTGACCTCCAGGGCACCGCGTCCCAAGGGCGCCCGCGTTCCCTCCACCAGCCCCTCGAGGGGCTGCGCTGGGCCCGACCCTGAGCTTCCCGGCGTGAAACCGCCGACTTCGCCAGCCTGGAGACCTAAGGGGATGACACCTGCTTAGGGCCCAGGACTGTTTTTGTTTTTAAGTGTTTTATTATTATTATTAGAGAAGTTGCAAGTTTACAGAAAAATCATGCAGAAAATACCAAATTGCCATATACGCGCCCTAACAGGTAGGTCGCTACAGCTGATGGAGGACTGTCGTCATATTTGTACCTTTAACTGTCGCCCACGGTTTGCATTGGACATAGCGGGTGAGAAGTCTCTGTGGAACGGGCACACATGCACCCCTTCAGGAAACATTTATTGGGCGCCGACTGCGTGCTTTGGGGATACAGCTGTGAACAAGGCGGCAGGAATCCCGTCAGTGGAGAGCTAAGACGAGGCGGCATGTGGAATGGGGGTGGGGGTGGAACTGTGAGCTGAGGGGCCCCTGGCAAGGCCTCCTGGGAGGGCGACCATCGAGGGAAGACCTGGGGGGGGGTCTGAGGAAAAAGCCTTCAAGGGGCTGAGGAGGGCAAGCCAGGGAGGGGCAGAGCAGACTGCGAGGGCTGTGGGGGGCCTCCTGGGGCCTCTGGTGGTGCAGGGGGAGGCGTGTGGCATTTTAGCTAAGGGTCCTGCTTCGTTTTTTAATGTTTTTATGGTAAAATACAACAATTTCCCATTTCAAGCACTTTCAACTATGCGGTTCAGTGGGGCGCCGCCCCCCACAGCGGCCGTGGCCCCCGACAGACTCTGCCCCCTTAAGCGCCATGGCTTTGCCAGGGTGGAACCTGCGTCCTCGTTCCGCATCGGGGAGGTCCTCAAGACTCAGGCTTCCCCAGGCCCCTGGCCGAGGGGGCTGAAACCTGGAGAATTCTTGGAGGGAACCAGCAAGACTTGCTGATGAGCTGGTTTGGAAGAAAGTGAACCTGAGGTGGTGTCAAGTCTTTCCAGCCTGATCAACAAGAGGAGGACTGGGGTGGGGTGGTCAGGGTGGGGCGGGGGCCCGCGGCCTTGGCTGGGTCAGGGAGTAGTGGGGTCACCAGCGAGGAGCTGGCAGCGAGGCCGTGGGGCACCCCCTGCCCGCTTGGTTCTTGGCACCCGGCTGTCCCCTCCGGGCCGGATCAGAGCCTGGTGGCTCCAGAATGACCAGCAGGAGGCGATGTCACCTACTTCCTCTTAGGAGCGGGGACCCTGGAAAAGATGGCGTTCTCGTTCTTGGAGTTAGCCCAGTCCGTGGCTGCGGCACCCTTTGGTTGGAGTGCTCCGGCGCGCGTGGCCCAGGTGGGACTCGGCCCTGCGGAGTTCTTTGTAAAGGGAGCACTGGAAGCAGAGGCAGAGAAAGCCGCGGAGAAGGAGAGAAGGAGCCTGCGAGGGAGGAAGGCGCGGACGGAGCAGCCAGAGGCGGGCGCAGGGAGACCTGACGAGAAGGAGGTGCCTCCGTGTGCCTCGCCACGTGGCAGGGGTCCGGCACGGCCAGCAGCCCGGGAGACGGCGTCCCTGGTGATGGACCTTCTCGGCCTCAGAGCGGTAAACTTTTCACCTGAGACGTTCCCGTCGCCAGAGCCACCCCGTTTCTGGAGTGTCTCCCTGCACTGGGCCTGGAGCCGCGCAGTCAACACGCACCCCAGGGGCCTCTCCCACGGACCAGACGCCCAAGGGATCCACACAAGCCACGTATCTGACCACAGCGCGCTTTCCACAACCACACGCGGCGAGCTGTTACCTGTACCCTGAGCCTCCGTAAGCGGCAGAGGCAGGAGCCCACTGCAGAGCGAAGGCCACGTATTTCGGGGTCACTCGGCCAACCCTCGGCCAGGAGGGGGTCGCCCCTTGGAAGGAGCCTGGAAGCACTGGCTCGCGGTCCTGTGGCCCGACACGGGGCCTGGCGGCCTTCGGAGATGCTGGCCCCTCTTCCCGTTTGGCGGGTTGGCGCGAGGAGGCAGCGGGCGTGGTGGGCAGCAGGTCACGGGGTATCCTGGCTGGTGACGTTGATCGAGGCCAGTTTTCACTTTTGAGAAAGTATAACCGGCAACAGGAATCCTACTTTTTGTTCCAAATGATAGAAAACCAACTCAAACTTATTTTGTTCGCCTAACAAGGAAATCCAGGGGTCAAGAGAGCGCGATCTCTTCGTGTTTCTCTCTGCACCTTTCTCTCCTTCTCTAGGTCTTTCTTTGTCCCTCTGTTGGTGTCTCTGTCTGGACCTTTTTATCTTTTTCTGCGTCTCTACCTCTTGACCCTCTCTCCCCGTTTGTCACTGTTTTTGTGCGGGTCCTTACCTCTGTTTCTTTCTGATGCCTCTTTTCTGTTTCATCACCTCACATCCCCCAAAGGCAGGGAGCCGGCTCGGGGACTGAGTGCTGGTCCTTCCGTCCCCAGATGTCCGCGCCCGCCCCGTGGGGCGCCCCAGCCTCCGAGCCCCTCGCAGAGGAGTGGCGTGAAGGGCCCCCCAAGCCCAGGGGCAGCGCTCGCTCCCAGCCTTGTCCCATATGACGGCACTGCTGAGCCGTGGTTCTCGGGTCAGCGCGTGACCTGTCGATGCCTGACGACACGCTCCCCCAGGCACGAGGGGCGCCACGCTGCGGCTCCTTTGACTCCATCTGTGTCATGGCTTTGCCGTGACTGGGAGCCAGAAGCAGACACCACCCACGAGGTCAGGGTGGAGAGCTGGGCTCCCTTGGACCTCCGTGTGCTGTGCCCCAGGCTGACCCTCAGGTCACCAGACAGGATCAGTCAAGGTCGTGGTCCGAACCTGCCCAGACCCAGACGCCAGGCGGAGTCGCAGCTCTTGTGCCTGGGCTCATCTCCCTTAGGGTGGGTGTTGTCGTCCACCAGGAGTCCAGAGGGTGAGACGCCCTTAGAAGTGGGGAACCCCCTCTCTCCCCGCCTTTGCATTTGCACCTGCGAAGGAAGGAGGCGGGGCTGGGAATGAACCCGACTCCGTGCGGGGCTGAAATCTGACTTTCCTCGCGGAAACAGAAGCCCTGTTACAGGCTGAGTGGTGGAGCAACGCGTAGGCCATTTTCCCAGGTGAGCATTGTCCACCTGCCCTGGTGCTGGAAGATTCCCTCCTAGTGAGACGCCAGAGGCCTCTGTTCCTTCCAGTGACAGTTTCATAGCAATATCTACCTTGCACCCAGAGTTGATTAGGTCAAGTATTGTTTAAATGATAATGTAATTAAAATGAGAGCCCCCTTTATAAATGTTTGCCTACGAAAGAACTCGGAGAAAGGCATTCGGGTTTCCTGGAGAACAGGCTGCAGGCCGTGGGCACTTGGCCTCACTTTGAACAATCCTCTCCGTGTGTCTTCCAGAGCCAGCGGTGTTCCCCGATGTTCCAGCCTTCTCTGCTGTTAGGACAGGGCCTTGTCATTGGTACTAGCCAGGGAGACTGAAAAGTGGGTGCACGTTCTTTCTGCCTTGTCTTCCCTGCTACCCCTGGAAGTCGATGTTGAGGCGTTTGTGTTCAAGACGGGGGGGGGGGGGACGTGGTTCTCTGAGTCCTGCCAGTGACTTGGAAACAGAGTTAAGCCACTGAGGTTTGATCTTTCCTGAGGATTAAGATGTTACTGCCTCATAATCTTGCCGTCTCTGACTCTCATGGGATGTTTAAAGGAAGAGGTTCATAAGTTAACAGGGTGGACCAATTGAGTTAATGGAAGGAAGTTCATTTTCCTGAACATTTGTTTTGCTTCCACCAGGTTATATACGTGTGTGTGTATTCCCAGTGACTAGGGGAAAGAGTAGATTAAAAAGGCCACTGACTTGGCGCCAGTCAGCTGGTCTGAAAAACGTGGGGTCAGGCTGACCGTGTGCTGAGAGCTGAGCAGAGGAGAGGAGGAAAGGGGTGCTCGGGCTCCTCCACTTGCCGTAACTTCACTTTTCTGGTACTTTTATCTAAACTTAGCCTGGAGCGAGAACTAAGGTAATGCAAAGGACGAGTTCCTTTAGAGATCAAAGCTAAGTGGGCTTAAGCATGCCCGAGAATGCAGTGCCAAGGGAACGAGCGAATGGCTAAAGCTCAAACAGGTGGAGCGGTAAGTAAATCAGTTAGCACTGGATTATCGCCCCCAGCGTATTGATGCGTCCACACCGATATAAATTAATGATTGAATAAGCAAGTAAATGTGGAAGAAGGGACAAACGCCCTGTGCAGAATTCAAAATAATTTATGTAGCTCCTCCGCCCTCCTGGAGGTGGAGCATAACTCCCCACACACAATCCTTTGGAAAAGGGCAAAAGGTCATTTTCCAGTGGAGAAATTGACAGCCAATCCCTGAGGCAGACGATCAAGGCCACCTTCACCAGCCATGTCATGCAAATAAGGTGCCCTTGACAGGACGCCCCGAGGATGCTCCTTTACCTCTGGGGTCTTCCTCCCCCAAACCCACAATCCCACCTAGTCATGAGAGAAACATTGAATTCCACTGGAGAGATGTCCAGCAAGATACCTGGCCTCAAAACCTTGAAGGTCATCACACAAGGAAAGTTTGAGACGCCATCACTGCCTGGAGGAGCGTAAGGAGATGACGTGAGGACTGAAGAGTCCTGGGTGGGCTCCGGGACCACAAGGGACGTGTCGTAAAACTGAAAACAATCTGGGTTCTAGCTCACACGCAAACGGAAATGCATCAAGGAGATTTAGTTTTACTGGGAACCCTTCCTGCCTTTACCACGCTTTAGGCCTGCTCTGGACCTTTGGTTTATAGGGCTCGGAACCGGTGTTCCAAAGAGCCCACCGAGTTCATCGGCGACAAGCCCAGTGCCCTGCGCAGGCTTGTAATCGCTTCGCTTTCCAACAGGATCTAGCAGGGCCCTTGCCATAAGGAGTCACGAGGAAAGCAAGTGACATGAAACGCCAAGGAGGTTTGTAATGTCTTATTCTCGATACTTTTTAATTAGCGCGTTCTTGCTTTGCTCTCCTCTGGGTGTGTTTGTATTTTTATTTTTCTGGAGGTCCTGGGGTTTGAAGCCAGGACCTCGTATATGGGAAGCAGGCGCTCAACCGCTTGAGCTACATCCGCTCCCCTGGGTTTTTGGTTTTGTTTTTATTTTTTTATTTTTTATTTTTTTATTTTTTTTAAGATTTTATTTATTTATTCATTTATCCCCCCTTGCTGCTTGTGCTCGCTGGGTCAGCTAACCACGCCGTGCGGGCGGGCTTGCCTTCACCAGGAGGCCCCGGGAACCGAACCCGGGGCCTCCCATATGGTAAACGGGAGCCCCACTGATTGAGCCACAGCCGCTTCCCATGTTTTGTTTTTAACAACCTCAGGTTTCTGAGGACAAGCTCTGAGTTTAGGTGCCCTTGGGACACCTCAGGGCTTGAATTTCTTCACCTGTTTAGAAACAAAAGGGGGAGGGGCTGGATTGGCCTGCGCAGAGGCCTCCCAGCTCCCTTCCTCTGCCGGGTCTGACGTTTCCCAATGAGCCTGCCTCACGAGAAGTTACTTTCCTACCAAGTACTGACGTGAGGCCTTGCCTAGGTAAGAAACGGCCCTCAGGAAGGCCAGGGGCCCCGTGCCACGGGCTGCCCCGAAGCGAGGCGGATTCCGCCTCTGCTCCCAGCCGCCAGCTGCCCGAGGCACTCTCCGCTGTGCAGCTTTGACGGCCCCTGCCGGGGAGCTGCCACCAGCAAGGGCGCAAACGGCCACCCTCGCCCCAGACAGCGCCTGGAGCCCCCGTTCTCGTCAGCCCCTGCCCTGCGCCTTGCAGCCGCAGAGCCGTGCCTCCTCCCGATCCATTTCTCCTCTTTTTCAGCGAAGTAAAATCCACAACCCGCTCCCGGAGCCATGGCCGGCCTGCGGCAGGGCCGCCTGACCTGCATCCGCGCAGCCTTCGGCGCGGCCAGGGCCGGCTTCCAGAAGAGACGCAGGAACCGGCTCCGCCGCCTCAAGGTGCCTCCCGCTGCCCACCTCCCCGTCTCCCGCTGGGGACGAGGGCTCACCCGAGCCTGGCCTGCCTGGAAAGATTCTTCCCAGCGGCTCTTGCTGTCATCTGACAGGACTTTTTTCCTCTTGCAAAAGCTAGAGATGTTCAAATTCCAGGGCTTTCAATACCTTCCTTTTGCTTGAGCGAAAACAAAGCAGTCGCTTGTCCAGACGGCCTGGGCTTGGTGGGGAAGGTTCTAGAATATCTGACCCTGGACCTGGGTTCTTCGGAGGGACCCTCTCTGGGTCCCAGCTTCTGTGTCTGTCAAGGAAGGGCTTGGGGTGGTGATTTCGTATCTTCTGGTTCCCAAGTTCCACGAGCCTCTGGCTCTGTGTCCATGCGAGCCAACAGGGCGGGTTGGGTGGAAGCGGGCGGATCCTTTCAGTCTCTTCCGCTGTGACGGTGACCATGGCCATGGCGCCTGCCCCTTGCTGCAGTCGCACCTCTATGTTTGCCATCTGCAGGGGCCCCACCTCTGCTCAGGCTCCTGGGAACGCCACCTCCTTGCCCCCTCCTGCCTGCCAGGCCGGGCAGACCCCGCGCCCTGCCTCTGAAGGCTGAGCTGCTCTCCGCTACCTGCCTCTCTTTCCAGGCCAATCCCAGGAAGATCCGCATGGACTTTGACGAAAGCATCTGGAGAGAGGTACGTCCTGACTGCATGCGCCGGCAGCGCCCTGGGCCCGTGTGCGCCCAGCACCAGGGTTTCCCGCGGGCCAGGAGCGTGGCACCCTTCCGTGGATACGGGGCACGCTTTTCAACAAAGTGGTCGCCTGGCCTCTCGTGGCCGCCTCTGGTGCCTCCTGGCCCTTCGGAGGCCGACCGGAGGAGCTGGGCTTGGTGGCTGGGACAGCCTGGAAAGTTCTGGCTGAGTCTGCCAAGTATCAGCCCAGAGCGTGACGCCAGGACGTGCCTGTCCAGTCCAGACGCCACCCGTGGGACCCCCAGCTCTGGCGGCTCCTCCTCTTGGAGCATCTCGTGTCCAGGTGAACGGGCAGCTCTCAGGCTGTGGTCAGTGTTTGCAGACGACTCTGCCCTGTGTGCGGGCTCAGGGTAGGGGAGAGCAGGCTCCCTCACAGCCGAGTGACGCTCAGGGCAGCCGGGACAGAAGGTCTGAGGGGACCGTGTGCATCCAGTGGGAGCGAGGCGGCAGGGCTCGGGGCTGCTGTCTCCCCATTGGCAGCCCAGGGATCCCCAAGCTCTGTGGAGTCCCAAGACTTAGAGTTCAGGGAGGTCCCACCGGGACCCCTGCCTGGGGCCCACATGCTCAGGGTCCCACCCTCCATGGTGGAAAATGAGCCAGGTAAGCTGCTCCGTGGGCACATGTGCCCGGGCCGCCCACGCCCTTCCTGGGCTGCTGTGGCGGCATCCCGAGCAGATCTGCAGCTCCCCTAGCTCCAGGAGACTCCTAAGAGTGTGGCAGTGTCTGGGGGCCCCACCTGTGGCCCTGGGGCTCCCCCTGAGATCCAGGACTCGGCGCCAGGTGGTGCCTTCCCTTTCCTGGGTCACGTGGTCTTTTCTGTGGCTTTTTGGCAGCCACGGCACCTGTCTGGTTCTCCTGCCTCCTGTTTTCCCAGTTGGTGGCCTGTGGGGCGGAGGGGGCAGCCGACGGCCTCCTAAGAAGGCCTTTCCTGCCTCTTCTCTGATGTTCGGAAACGGTCTCGTTTGTGGTTTTGGGGAAGGAAGACTGATCAAGGTGACGGTGGAGAGGAGACCGTAGGGATGCGGGTCAGACGCTAATCTTTATCAGGACACCCCAGGTCTTTCGACTCGCTAGGGGGACGCAGCACATGGTCATCTGTTATGGCAAAAGGAGTCAAGACAAAAGCAGCCAAGGGGAAAGGTCATGGGCAAAGGCCAGAGGAAGTCAAGCGAGCTTCCGGAGTTTTCTGCAGGAGTCACACAGGACGTGCTTAATTCCTTCAGCTCCCGTGGCGTGGACACGCGCGAAGCGCCGTCCACCGGGGAAGCTCATTAGAGCCCAGGTTTTTTACTGGGGCTTGTCGCACAGGCAGCCCCTGCCTGGCTCTTACCAAAATTCCAGATTCCCGGGAGGAAAGCAGGGGTTCAGCATACACCACATAGTTTTTACAGGGAGCCCCTCTTACAGTTCGGGGATGGCGGGACCCCTCCTGAAACCTGTTCCCAGACACCTTTCTCAGGATAGCTGTCTCAGGCCTGCTGCTTTAGTTCCCTCGTTGCTGAAGCAGATACCACACTCTTCGGAGCACGGCGAGGAGCTCCGTCGAACGACAGCTTCCCGCTGAACTGAGAGGGACACGGCAGACCAAAGGCTCGGACAGGTCCCGCGTGGCGAATAAATGAGCATTTACTAGGGGGCTTACGAGGGGTCCTCGGTGGCGGGAGGAGAGACGACAGCTCCGAGCTCGATCGTCCACTGTCAGCGCAAACGAGAGGCGTCTTTTCTGACACGCCTGCGGGCCGGTGGGGGAGGCCCGCGCGGGGCAGCAGGACTGGTGCGGGACGCAGAGCCCTGGCCGGGGAGCTTGACCGTGCTTCTGGGCAGCGAGCGGCCCCTGTTTACCGTGACTCTGGAGACCTGTCGATGTGACCGTCGTCACTGGAACTGCCGCTCCTACGGGTTTCTGGGAGAAGAGGTCAAGCACCCATGGGACAAGGCTCACGCTCGTGACCACAAGCTAGCAGACAGTCATTTCCCGGGCTCGCCTTTTAAATATTTAAGAATGGAATGTTTCTGCAACTGGAGGGGGAAAGAACTGGAAGGGCTGGGGGAGAAAGTGCAAAGCCATATATGCCACACTTGCAACGGGTCGGCTTACACAAGAGGAATTCGTTGGCTCATGGTTTTGAGGCTGGAAGTCCAAAATCAAAGTGTCCTGCAGGCGATGGCTTCTCCCAGAAGCCTGTGGCGTTCTGGGCTCCTGTCGCTCGGCGGAGCGCATGGCTGCCTCGCTTGGCTCCTGCCTTCTCTGCCGGCTCCTTCTGGCTCCCTCTCATCTTCCTCCCCTCCAGCACTTCACCGATAGGGCCGAGCCCAGCTGAGCCAGCTGGGCCACATTTTAGCTGAAGGAGCCTCATCGGAAGCTCCTGCTCAACAATGGGTTCCCACCTACAGGGCAGATTAAGCTTAAGAACGTGTTTCTCTCGGGCACGTAACTCCAAGCCGCCACACTTGCCACGTTACTCTCTTCTGCGGAGTGCTCTTACTTCAGTTTTCAAAAACCTTCATTTTGATACTCAAGTGGATAGTTTTTTTTAATTGAAAGAGAAAAAGCTAAGACTCAAAGTAGTCGGCCTAGAAACAGGACTGTGGGCCTGAGGACCGTCGACCTCGAGCTGAGTTCTGTGGTCGCTGAAGCGGCGTCCTGGTCGCGTAAGGGGCGGCACTGGGCTGGAAGGCGGCTCGTGCACACTGTTAAATCGTTCTCCTGGCTCGGCATCCCTTGGTTTGCGTCTCCCACCAGGCCCCTCCCCAACACCCACACACACCCTGGGAGCCGGGGCCTGAGGGCCAGGGCTGACCACTGCGCCGCTCGGCGCCGCGAGGCCAGGAGCGCCCGATGGTGTCGCGTTAGAAATGAGGCTGGCAGAGGAGGGTGCTTATTTTTACCTCTTTCTTAAAAAGATGACAGTGACAGCTGTCTCGAGGAGGAGCTGCCTCAGGAGGTTTTCACCAAACCCGTGAGCCGCTCCCAGCAGTGCTGCTGGTCCTGCACTGGCCCGGCCTCCTGGGGCCCTCGGGGCCTTCCGGGGCCTTCCGGGGCCTTCCTGCCTGTGGAAGAGCTGTGCGTACAGGCGTCCGGTTTGCCGGTCTTCACGGGAGGGCCTCTTGGCATGTGAGGGGGGGTTCCAGCAGGGCCCTGGGAGCTGGTAGAAGTGCAGCTTCCCCTTAGTGAGCTCCAGAAACGACCAGCGCGAGCCAGCCGTGCCGGTGTCACAGGGAGTCAGCGTTTCTCAGGAGAGCTTACTGCTAGCGCCACCCGGGCGACGAAGAACACAGGAAGGCGAGAGAGACTGAGACGAGCGAGTAGGAAGTTCTGGTGTGCAAGGCAGAGCGCAGTGGGGCTGCGGTGTCACTAGACATCCAGCAGCTCCAGGCAGCCCCCTTCAGCCTGCGCCGATAGGCGACAGGCTTGGGGTCTCCCTTCTCGGGGGGCTGTGCCCTGGCCACACCCTCCACCTCAGGCACTGGTCTAGGTCACTTACTGGACGAAGGACGTTTAGGCTCAAACACATCTCAGCCCCACTCGCTCGTGGGCCGCCGGCTGGGTGCAAGCAGGGGGCTCTGTGGAGCAAGCCCCTCGGCCCTGCCCAAGCAGCTGTCGGGGAGGTGGACCTTTGCACGCCCTGGGCAGGGGGCCAGGGCAGGGCAGAGGGGGCGAGCAGGCACAGGCCTCGCCGTCCTCGACTTTACTTCGCCAGGAGGGTGGCACCCTGCCCTTTGGAAGAGACGTGAGGAGGAAACGGCAGAGCTCAGCCTCCTCAAACGGCGGCAGGGCCCTGCACGGGGCCCGAGCTAAGCGCGCCAGTGCTGGCGGCTCCCCCAGGCTTTCTGGCTGCCAGTGGATGCTGATCTCATGCAGTTTAGCGATTCATTGCCATCAGTGACGGACGTGTTTGCGCACACAGGGAGCGGTGCCCCTGACTGCACTGCTGGGCTCACCTGCTGAGAAGCACTTCTTCTGCCATCAGTTTTTAGGTCCTTACGACGGCGAGTTGGAAGACGCGCCGACCCAGCCCGACTACGGCTTCCTCGACGGTGCTCTGGGCAATGTGAACTCTGACAGGGCTTCCTCTACCCTGATGTGGAAAAGTGCAGAAGGAGTTCAGCTGGAAGACTCGCCCTCGTCCAAAGCCCCGGGCGTCCTTGTGCAAGCAGCCGGCCGGGCCCCCCCAGGCCTGGAAGCCAGCGATGTGGACATGCTGCCCATCGGCGAGGCCCAGCTGCCCACCCAGGGCAGCGGCCCCGAGGCGGGCGGCTGGGCCCCGAGGTGCCCCCAGGGGCCAGAGGACACGAGGATGGGCGAGGAGCGGGGGCCCCGGGCAGCCGGCCCCTCGCTCACTCCCGCCGCGGCCCCCGACGCTGGCAGGCACGGGCGGGGCAGGGCCAAGCGGCGGTCACCCAGACTCGGCAGTGAGAGAGACAGGGCGCCCAAGCTCTCCCTGCTCAAGAGAAAACTGGAACTTTTACTTGCAGAGCCGGAAAAAAATAAGAGAAAGAAGCAGTACGCGGCCTGAGCCGAGGTAGGTCCCTTCCAGGCAGGAAGGGGTGCCGGGGGCAGCGGGCAGCCCCGGGGCTCGGTGAAGGGGCTCCCGGGCCCCCTTCACAGGGCTTGAGAAATGAGCCAGTTCAGGCAAAGCCCCTCTCCCTCCCGCTGTCTAAATTCTCATTTATATTTACTTATAAATACGTAAGGATCTCGTGTCTTCACTCAGGACTTGCTGAGCAGCCAGTTCTGGTCTTGTAATAACAGGACTTCCGGGGCTGTGGTCCCACTGCCTGCCAAGCTCGCTCCAGGCCTGAGGCGCTGACGCCGACCGGGCCGTCTCCCTCGACAGCTGCCGTGTGGTCCCGCTTTCCTTTGAGCCCGGTGCCCCCTGCGTGTCCCCAAAACGACACTGTTCCCAAGGGTCAATAAAAGTCAAGCCAGCCGAGGAGTGGCTCATTCGGCCTCATGGGGCCTCGTGGGGCAGGTCAGCGGCTTCTGGGCGAGGTGACAGAACCGCCCCTTGGGCAGGAGTGGGGGGAGGAGTGTTGGCACAAGTGGTGCCGGTGCCAGGCTGTCTGTCCAGCTTGACCCTCACCACGGCCCTGGGGGGCAGTCAAGGCGGTAGCTCTTGCACGGTGGGTGGGTGGGGGGGTCAGTGCCCAGGGATGGCCCCCCATCTGCGTGGAGTGGGGGTGGCAGCAGCCAGGCAGGAGGCTGGAGGAGGTCCCAAGACCGGGCCCACGCGGAGGCCGTGAGTAAAGGCCCCAGGCGCCCCGCGTGGGGTCTGTGCTGGAAGCCCCCACCCCCGTCAAAGACAAACGGACGCCTGTCCCTCAGACGGGTGCCTGGGAGCTGCAGCTGTTTCTGTGGCCTGGCCTCTGGGGCCTGCCTGGGGCTGGCGCCCCCTTCCCCGCCGCGGGCGCCCTGCATCCTCCCGGCACAGGCCCTTCCCACTTGCACCGAGAACCGGGCGGACGCCCTGGCTCTCCTCAGGAGACCCCGTGGCCGCCTTCAGTGCGCTCAGCACAGGAACGCCAGACCCGCACCCACTGGCTCAGAAAACTGAGACAGGCACCGTTTTCATCCAGGGCCAGGATTCCGAGTGCAGCCCCGGCTCCCGCTCGGCTGCAAGCACCGTCCCAGGTGACCCTGGGATCGAGGGGCCAGGGCTGAGCCCACCCACTCGAAGTGTACGTGACCGACCCGCTGTCCCGGGCAGCTGCTGGTGGGCGTCCAGGCACGATGGACATGGTCTGCCCAGGCCAGGGGCGCAGGCTGAGGCGAGGCCCGAGGTTGCTTCGTGGCCTCACCCAGCCGTCCTCGGGCTTTGTGTGAACACACGTGGGAGGAGGCAGGGCTGGGCCCCAGGGCGCACCCGCGCAGGCTGCGGTGGCGCTGTCCCTTCATGGAGGGACTTCCAGGTCCCCCACCCATAGGCGCCTGCTCTGGGCAGGGGCCCCGGTAGCCGGGTGAGCTGCACCTGCCGCTCCCCAGCTGGACCTGAGGCGAGGCCCCAGTGCCCACGTCCTGTAGGTAAAGGGGGACAGAAGAGGCAGGAGCCGGCTCATGCTTAGTGTTTTATTTCATAAAACAAACCACCCCAGAAACCCACTAAAACCACATCCTCCCACCTTGCCAACGTCCGCACTCCAGCCGCTACTGTCTCCTCCAGGCTCAAACCAACTACGTACGTTCCACGAGTCCATACTTTCACAAGTCCATACCTTCCACTTTAGTAACGAATAAATGTTAAATAGTGACCTGTACTAGTACAGAAAGGGAAACTAGAAAATGCAGTTTTACTCCGTGCACAAGACTGCAACGCCACGCTCGTAGAAGCTGCGCGGGTCTTCCTTTGTAGCAATTTCCAAGTCCACCGTGAAGATAAGGTCTGCTCGGGTGAAGTTCAGGTAGACAGGTAAGGTCACCTGTGAGGAAGAAAGCCAGGGGCTCGCTGTTCATGTATGAGGCAGCCGGGCTCACGTAAGGGGACTGCGGCTTTGCCTATGAAACCCGGAATTTCAGCTAAAAGTAGACCCTGTCCAGGTGGAGAAATGGGGAGGTTGCTAGAAGAGGAGGAGACCTTGGCCACAAGGCGGCACTCACCACATTTGCCTTTCTCTCGGCGTTCGTCTGCTTGACCCAGCGGAGCTGGGTGAGAGGAAGGAAGGTCGAGATGGCGTTCGAGAGCGACAGCTTGTTGTTGCTGCATGTGGCCCCTTGGAGCTTGAGACCTGCCGGGAGGACACAGTGCCCAGGCTGACGTGGGAGCAACCCCACGGGCTCACCGACCACCTTGGTGGCCCCCCAGGGTCACAGGCGCAGCCCGAGACGCTGGCTCACCTGTGACGCCGAAGCTGCAGGCGTCGAGGGCGGCCCCCTGAGCGGTGGTGACGTTGACCTCCAGGCAGAGTTCCTCCAGGGACCAGCTGTTGGCCTGGGCCACGTACTGCCTGGTGGCAGTGATGTAGGCCTCGGGCACGAACAGGCCGCCCAGGCACACGTGGATATTCTAGGGAGGTGCAGCCGGGTAAAGCGTGAGCCCCCTCCTGGGGTCAAGCCGCGGCCCTGGGGTCACCAAGAGCTTCCTGATCCACCCGACATACCTTGAGTTCCTTGGCGCCACCGGATGCGGCTGCCAGGGAGATGTTCTGTAGCTGCTTGATCCTCTCGCTGAAGTCGGACACCCACTGGATGACGGTCATGCCGGCCGGCACTGTGTAGTGGGACCAGCTCCGGGGCAAGATCCCTGCAGCGGGGCATGGAGAGCTGGGCTCACGCCAGCACGCCCAGAGCACGCTGACCGCATGCATGACGTGCCTCCCCGCCACATCTGCCTCAACACCCAGGACAGGGGGAGCAGCCAGCATATTGTCGGGAGGACGACGACTGCCTCCATGCAGAGCCCCAGCGAGACGCTCCCACACGCTGGCCCTTGGGGCAGGTGGGAAAAGCCTGGGTGCCCTGCCCTGTTCCTCATGGTGCAGCCCACCATCCTCTGCCACTTGCTGGGCCAGGGCCCCACACTCCCTGTATGAGGAGACCCTCAACCCAGCCTAAAGAAGCTGCAGTGTCCAGTGCAGCAGGATAAGGGCACCAAGCTGCACGCAGGGAAAGCGCCTTCCTGAGCACATTCCCAGAAGGAAGTGCTGGGTCTGGCGGGGGCCATCGCTGTGAGCTGCTACACAACAAGTCAGCTGCTGCCCTCCAGCCAAGCCAGTCCTGGTCTTGGAGGGCAGGGGTGGGGCTGAGAGCAGCCCCAGGGCAAAGCCCCACTGAGGGCTCACCCACCCAGCACCCCAG